>JAQIVF010002616.1:0-10700 GCA_034698365.1 Steganacarus magnus | reverse complement strand
TCCGAAATCACAATTGTATTTCTTACAGTAAGTGCTTTCTGCCACTACTATATTAAAACCTGTATCAGGTGAGCCCAAAGCTACTAAGCACTTTTGATTTACGATTGGTTTCATTATACAGCAAATTGGTGTTGCAATGGGACACGTGAAGCCATAGTACACGTCTGCCAACTCATTTGGCTCAACGCACGGCATTGATATTGATTGACAAACCGTGTAGTCAACATCGTGTGTCGTCATACTATCGAAATCCAAACTTTTGCATTTGATTTGACCGTACACTCATTTGTAGTTAAAGCGAAAATGAGTAGAAAAGCAGCGACAATTGTTTTCATTGTTGATCTGAAAACAAAGAAAAAATGAAAAATGTAGTTTAATCATCAGAGAAAACAAATAAATTTAAAGAATTAAAAGATCTTTTCGTATGTCTTAATATCTTTACACAGTATTTATACCCTGTTTTAAATCTCACTATACCTCGAAATACAACAATATATTTTGAGTTGTTTCACAATTTAGAATTAAAGCAAAATTATTGCGTATAAAATAATTGGAAAACTTCTCACAGTATTTATACCCTGTCATATCTCACTTTTTCGCGACAAACAAAGTTCTTATCAATTTTATTATTGTCTTGTGTTTGCTCTATTGAAATTAAATTCAATGTCACAATACGATGTTTTGCTTGTTTTAAACTTCAAAGTGTACTGTTATCAAACAAAGTAATGACACACATATTATTGACGATATGTGTGCTTAGAAAATCATATCACTATATTTGTAATTTCTAAGATAGTTATCTTAACAAAATAAATACAATTACACAAAAAAGTATAATATAAACTATTTATAATTTTAAGCTCTTGTCATTGCTATTATTTATTTAATTCAATATAATTGCTATATTAAAACAAAAATATGAAGTATTTTTTCATGTTTTAAATATTGTATTCGCCGATAAATCAAATAAATAAGTGTTGTGAATGGTCAACAAAATTTTTGATAATCAAATAAAAAATTTTCATAACTGAACCCACAAAACTCTTCAAGTCATAATCTGCATGTTATTTGAATGTATAATAACTCTTCATGTCATAGAGTGTAATACTCTGCACATGTATTGATTGTTATTTTCTAGCAAAACATTACTTATGGTAAGGAAGAGTTCATAGCTTTCCGGTATTTTTTCGAAATACAAGGTGTAATGATAAAATTGTTGTCTCGATTGGGCAAAGATACAGTGCCACACTTTCTGACAAATAACAGATTATATGATGGAAACTTTATATAAACATTGTGCTCAATGTTCGCGCTTACTCTCGATGAAAGTATTAAACTATAAATTTTTCCAACACAACAATTTTTTCCACAAATATGCCGTACTTAATTATTTATCATTTGTTATTTATTATTTATTAATTCTTTACTATAATTTTTTGAACAATTAATAAATATAAAAATTTAAACCCCCTTTTTATAACTCAAAATTGACAAACTACAATAGTTTTAGTGGTTGTTTATTTCAAATTTGTTGCTGTCTTAAGTTCAATGAGTTAATAATAAATTCAATGCCATCAGAAGTGTGTTTGTTTTTAAGTGTTATAGTGTGTGTTATGTTATCAAACAAAGTAATAACACGCACACATATTATTGACAAAATGTGTGGGTGTTTTGATAAAATTGTTATTTTCTCAATTCAGTGGTTTTAAAACTTTTTTGGTACGCGACCCTTTTTTAACCAAGTAATTTCTTCGCGACCCTAATTTTAAACTATTATACAGATTTTGCATTTTTTAAAAATAATTTAAGTAAATAATGTTCATTGAATTCCTATGTAAAACCTTATTTCAGTAAAAAAATTGAGTTGTGCAGATTTTTTTAAATGTAGACAATGGAATGAAAATAGTTGATAAGACAATGTTGATTAGACTTAGTTAATAGATAATTATCAGAGCCTAACATTTTATGTAAATAATTATCTTGAATTTTATACAATAATCACCAAATTTCGATTTGTAATCTATTTTTAAAGTAAATGGACGCGAATAAAACAAACTTATATTTACCCATTTATAAATATTTAATAATATTCGTACATATTTTTATGTATGTGAATATTTTATATATTTACAAAAATTGTCGTTTAAATAAAATGAGTTCTCGAGACCCCTTTAGTTTTGGCAAAATATTCGATTAAATCCGCTGTTTAACACCATAATTCTGCATAAAAAAATAAAGCCAATATAAAATGGCAAATTTTACTAAATTTTTGATGACAGATGTTCTTTAACTATGATAGAATATTTTTATAAAACAAAAAAAATCAAAGAAAGCTTTACTCAAATATAAATAGATTGTTTGATAATTAGATGAATATAAAAATTATTTATTTGCTCAAAACTATTAAATCTACTAAAATATATATCATTTCTTATAAATTATTTAAAAAATTTTCAAAGAATATATCTAAAATAAATTTACTAAAAGAATTTTCTTAAAATGCTCAAAGATTATTTCAAAGAATTTAGCCTGTTTTATCTTAGAAAATTTTACTCCTTGCCTATAAACAAAATTGTTTTCAGTTCAAAATTGTTTGTTTTAATTTTATGAATACGTTGCGATTGCTGAGAGTTAATAAAATTAAATTCAATGTCACACAGATGTTTGTTTTAATGTTAAAACTTTAAAGTGTGTTCTGGTTATCAAACAAAGTAATAATAAGACTCATATTATTTGAAGAAATATTTACGGTTTAAAAGTCATATCACTATATATATATATCTATGTTATTTCTAATTTAGTAATCCTATTAGCAAATTAAATACATTTACACAACGTATATAATATAAATTAGTTATAATTTTAAGCTCGTTTAGTCAGTATTATAATGCATTATTTGAATGAAAATAATTTCTATCTAACGAGAAAATTATAAAATATTTGCTCAATAAGTTTTCAATTTTTCGCTTTCCTCATTCATACGGATATAAGATAGTGAATTAGTCAACAAAAAAAATATCTGAAAAATTTAGCAATAAATACCCAAAAGATGCTGATTTTGAATGGATAAAATCGATGAATAATGTTGAATCTGTATGCGTTAAATCACACAACTAAAAAATAAAAACTATAATAACCTATAAAATTTTGTATGCAAATAACATATGTTTTAGTTAAATAAATTTTTATTTTGACGAAAGTGGTAAATTTGGGGTGTTTTTACTGTTCACAAGTTTTTCCCGAAATTGAACACAATTTTATTAACAGATTTTCATTAAATTTTAAAAAAATAGGCAAATACCAGATATGGGTGTGATAGTGATAAACGATAGCTTTGAACATATCATACTTAATATTAACCGAAAGTTTTTTGAAAATAAATCATTTTAATAAAATTATCAAATTAACTTTTTTTTAATATATTAATAATAATAGAAAATATAAAATTATATTAATTATATTCTAATGACAATTATTTTTTTAAAATTTTTTCAAAAATAATTACGACAAACTAAAAATTCTATTATTTGCAAATAAAACATTTCGATAATGAGTTTATTTTATTGGGCGTACATTTTTGATACCTTTGAAAATATATCCATTAATGTGTTTATTTTATAGAGAGAGAGTAAATGTTTTATATACTATTGATTTAATTATTTTAATTGAGTTTGACGTTTCTTTCAACCAATCGAAAACTTTTACCGCAATAAGACATTAATTGTTGTCTGTATATGTAATAAATATAAATACTGTAATTGAATCTAAAATTGAAATTATTTCAATTTTGTGTAGCGAATTGCTGTGCGCTCTAAGATATCATCTAAATTTACTTTTATAACATTTCTGCTAAAAAAACAGTTTTAGTTATGTTTATTTAGATATAATTTTATAACAGTTTGGGTATAAAAAAATTATTATAAATTTTTATCACGTAATAATATGTTATATTAAATTATGATTTGATTTAATTTTTCAGATTAGCTATATTTGACATAACACTACAGTAATGAATCATTACTAACATACGACGAACTGCAGCACTGATGTCAATCACGATATTTGGATTATTAAATCTAATCATTCACAGAAAAGTGATTAATTCACTATTAATTGGTTGCATGTTTTACCAGCTAATACTGTACACAATACAATACACGTTTTATGAAACTAACAACCGGTACTGACGAGAAACATCGCATTCCGTCGACCAGTTTCTGTCTGGTAAATAAAATATTAAATAGTTTTAATCACAACAAAAACTATATATTTAAATCGTTAAGGTTTAGTATTAATGTCGACAGTGGATCGATATTATTGTATAACACAAGAGATTTAGCTCATATTGAGAGTGACGCTCACTTTTCGCCTCTATTTCAGTCAACAAAACACTGACAATCGTCAAAAGTCATAGCAAATCGTAACAATAGAAACATCGGTTATAATTGATTACGAAATGAGATTTAATTTCTCGCTAGTGATTCATCCGAGCGATACTGTGCGGCGTTTTATCAATCACAACAATCGGTATTCGATAAAAACCGATTCAGTCACACGTATTCAATACTATACCGAAAGAGTAACGTCACTTGAATTTCGGTACGAAACCAAAAAACTGAAAGCATTTTACTCGACAAAAGTATTATCGGAATTTTGATAAAAGATCATATCTTACTCTATACTGTAATGTCGATAGATTTGGTGAACTCGTGTTCGCTTCAAATCACAGATTACCGCGAATACGTTTGCACTGATTTCTATCGGCATTACACTGACAGACGACGCGAAAACTATTAAAAGGTATAGTATTTCGACACCAATTTGACCCAAAACGAAGTTTATTCTCGCGAAAAAAATCGAAAGAAATCTCGTAATAATTAAGTTTGTTTTTTACGGGAAATTTTAACGCGAAAAATTTTTCGTTCGCATTGTTAGAAATGATCAACACTGAAATAGTTTCGCGTCAACGCTAAACAACGATCGCACGATGCGCTATTCAGCAAACTATTGCCGAAAACTAGCGAAAATCGATAACAAAATTTTCCGTTAGCGATAAATTAGATAACGATTTAATTGAAATTATTGTATCGCCGAAATCTGTTTAAAATGTGCGCAGCATTGCTATCGCGCACGCGTTCACAACAGACTGGGATGTGTGCTATCGTTTTCGACCGATTACTCGATGTTTAACGGATACATTAATTACTATGTGCGCTAATATCACACTCAGTGTCACACAGCAAACAAATTATTTATTGAAAACTTCGAACTCGATTGTCCGAAGATTCATTCCGATATGCGAACGCGACTGTCCGGATATACTCTATTTCGAGCGCAGGTTTTTGCAGAACGAATCCACCCGATACCTGCTCGACCGAAATCGCATTATGAGTCGAGAGCTGAGTCAGAGAAACAGGCGATACATTAGTCGCACGTATATCGATCTGTTTCGATTCGAACAGCAAATCTATCTGTCCGACTGATGGTTTTTATAACAAACAAACATTAATCACAGTTTTTTAGATAAAACTAGAGAAAAAAAACATTACAAATAAACTGATATTACTGTTAAATGCATAAAAAACTTTATATTGTTTTCTTATCACTAAATTTTACTTATTTATGACTATTTTCATCATGAAATAGTGATTAATAAATTAGTGTTCATAAAAGTTATGAAATAAACGACTGAATCATATATTGATATGTATATCTCAAGTGAGTGTCTGTTTAATACCTTTAATCCGTTTAGAATATTTCTTTTTTGGATTAAAATTTTGTTGAACTATTTTTCACTGAAATTAATCTGTAAATAAGTATATAGATTTCACGCGTATTTTCTAGTATTTTCTTGTTTAACACGTATTCAGTATTGAGTAAGAAAACTGAGTCATACTAATGTTAGTAGTGTTTAAAATGATAAAATTTAGATTAATGTACAATAAATAGAGGAAAGTTATTTCGTTTGGCATTTCAATTTGATTGGTGTGGTGTATCTATGTTTCTATGAGATTGTAGAGATTTTAATGATTAGTGCTTCTAAAAAAATTGGCATTTGGATTTCTAAACATTAATGTTTATGAGCAAATGTTTGCGAATTAAATATAAATTTGCACATATTTCCGTGCAAACACTAAATTTTCAAATTAATAGTTAATATTTACTTCTATAAAATTATGTTAACATTTTTTTAAAAAATTGATACTCCAATAAAACTTTGGAGTTAATTGAGTGATGTTTGTTCGATCGTGTTTGAATTAGATATGCCGTAATACTTTGGCCATAGTTTGCCATTTGGGTTAAACAAATCACTTGTAATTTTTAATTTTAACTGACAATACTTTCCAGTGATAATTAAACTTTTATGGTTAGTTATTTTTAGTTTAATCCAAAGTTATATAAAATTTAATTCTGTGGATGTGGAAACCTCCCATAATATCGCTAAATAGTGCTAAAAGCACAGTCAACAGGGTATTTAAAAGTTCCAATGAAGAGGAATCGGCATTCGGTTTACTTTCTGTGCCTATTTTCTGCTGTTTTATTTTTGTGTATGCATGTTCCGTTCTAAATAGATAGCTTAGGGACATATTAGTGCAGTGATAAAGAGTAATACAGTTGTAACAAATAAAAATTATGCGCAACAAAATAAAATCAAATAACTTCAAAAAATATTTCCAACTCCAGCTTAACCTAGTCGTAGATCTGTGTTACCCACCAGTGTTGCCACACATTCAAAAATATTGAGCATAATGTTGTGCTGATAATTACAACGAAACATATTAACCAATGCGTGATATCGCTGGAGTAGTATTGGTGATAGTTTAGCGTGACGTTAATCATACCGTATAGCACTAAAAATTTTTAAATATATTTTTGGCAAAGTTATCAAATCTATATTTCATTTAATTTTAGAGTTTATTTTACCAGACTTTTGGTTTGCAGTCCAAACAGGAATCGAAATTGATTACTGCTATTAATTGGTTAATCTCAAAAAACAGGGTTACCGGAAAAATATAATAGAGTTTGAGATTCAGATTCAATTTTCGTGCTGATTCTTGGACGACATGTTGAATATTTATTACGTTCGGCTTAACATTAGTTTTGTCAACAATGATAGCATCGATTGTTGGGGCGAGGCATCAGATTCAGTATTCGCTGCAACATTTTGTTTGCCGCAGTGATTGTACTTGTTATAGATATCAACCCTAACGTAGTTTTTGCTCTCTCTATATAACCGGTGTTGTCGTCGATCGATGCCATAATTATTGAATTAATGGTAATGAAGTGTTAATAAAATTTTATATGAAAGAACAGTGAAACTAACAACCGGTACACATGACGAACAAATCATTCCGTCAATCAGTTTCTGTCTGTCTATTTAAACGCGATTTATCCAAATTGAACGAAAAAATTGACAACAAATACCAATCGATTGCCGATCATATCTTTAAATCATCAAAGTTTATTATTTTTGTTGATAACATTAAATCAAACGTAATGTGTTATACAAATTTTAGTTTTGATTGTGTTTTGATTTTTTATTTTTGATATTTTCTATTTTGATTTTGATTTTAATATTGATTTTTTCTATTAAATGTATTTTGATTTTTAATCTTATTTTTACAGTTTTTTATTTAAATTTTGGTTGTTATGAAAAGCTTTAATTTAGATTGTATTTTGATTTTTATTTACTGAAAATATTCTGATACTGCTTATAAAAAATACTTTCGTTAACATAATATTTTCTATTCAACTATCAATAAACAACTTATTAACTATACATTAAATTTTCCCAATATTTCCGAAACTTAGTGTAAATTTACAGTTCGAAAGACTTACTGATGAATGTGTGATAGTTATCAGCGAAAGCTTTAAAAATATAAGCCATAATATTATCCAAGTTTTTTGAAAATAATTCATTTTAATAAAATTATCAAATTAACTCTTTCTTAATAAATAGTGTGATAATAGAAATATCCAATTATATTAATTATATTCTAATGACAATTAAAGCTATTTTGTTAATTTTTTCATAAATAATTACGACAAACTAAAAATGCTATTAATTGCAAATTAAACATTGCATCAATGACTTTATTTTATAGTGAGAGTACATGTTTTATATACTATTGATTTAATTATTTTAATTCATTTTGCCGTGTGTTTCGACCAATTGAAAACTTTTACCGCATTTTCGACATTAATTGCGTGTCTGTGTAGATGTAATAAATATAAATACTGTAATTGAATCTGAAATTGAAATTATTTCAATTTTGTGAAGCGAATTGCGGTGCGCTCTGAGATATCATCTAAATTTACTTTTATAACAGTTTTCTGCTTAAAAAACAGTTTTAGTTATGTTAATTTAAATTTATTTTTATAACAGTTCGGGTATAAAAATTATTATAAATTTTTATCCGGTAATAATATGTTATATAAAATTATATGATTTAATTTAATTTTTCAGATTAACTATATTTGACATAACACTACTGTAATGAATCAATAATAACATACGATGAACTGCAGCTAGGGTGACCAACTGTTATTTCATTATACCTTGAGAATGTCGATTAAAGTAATATTTTCGCCTGGAGTCTACCTTGAGATATATTTTTTATAATACCTGTACACCTCAAGCTCAAGGTCTTACATCAACCTGGAGTGTGGTCAATGAGGAAAATTCCTGGAGACTCAAGGTGAAACCTGGAGGGTTGGTCACCCTAACTGCAGCACTGATTTCAATCACGATATTTGGATTATTAAATCTAATCATTCACAGAAAAGTGATTAAATCACTATTAATCGGTTGAATGTTTTACCAGCTAATACTGTACGCAATAAAGTACAATACACGCGTTATGAAACGACAGTCAAATTAACAATCGGTACACATGACGAACAACTCATTCCGTCGATCAGTTTCTGTATGCTAACTAAAGGCGATTTATTCAAATTGAATAATTATAATCACACCAAAAACATATCGATTGTAGAAAATATATTTAAATCCTCAAATTTTTGTATTAGTGTCGACATTGGACCGATAATATTGTATAACGCAAGCGATTTAGCTTATTGTGAGAGTGACACTCATTTTTCTCTGATATGTATAACAGTAAACAAAACTCTGACAATCGTCAAAATTCATAGCAAATCGTAGCAAAAGAAACATCAGTTATAATTCAATACGAAAAGCGAGTTAATTTCTCGCTAGTGATTTATCCGAGAGATACTGTGCCGCGTTTTTTCAATCACGAAAATCGCTAATCGATGAAAACCAATTGAGTCACACGTATTCAATACTATACCGAAAGAGTAACGTCACTTGAATTTCCGTACGAAACCAACTGTGTTACGAAGCATTACGCGAATAATTCCGCTATATTTAAAGATGTCTACTGTTATAAATTCAGAAATTACTTTACCGGCCATCACTTAAATTTTGATGTTCGCACATATCTGTCAGCTGTTGTACACGTATCTCACACAGAATACAGTAATATCTCGCACGCATTTAGTTTTTACGAAAGTTTTACCGGAAATCGAGTTAAACATTCAGTTAGAAAGTCTAAATTATAGTTATCTAAACGCAATTGTATGCACACTCGAACGCAACCGCAATGGAAATGAGCGCAAAAAACTGTTAGCGTTTTATTCGACTAAAGTATTATCGGAATTTGGATAAAAGATCATATCTTACTCAATACTGTAATGTCAAAAGATTTGGTGAACTCGTGTTTCGCTTCAAACCACAGATAACCGCGAATACGTTTGCACTGATTTCTATCGGCATTACACTGACAGTCGAAGCGAAAACTATTAAAAGATCATGTATTTCGACACCAATTTGACCACAAAACAGTTTTTTCTCGCGAAAAAATCGAAAGAAATCTGGTAATAATTAAGTTTGTTTTTGAAACGAAATTTTTACGCTTAAATATAGTGTGGCGCGAAAACATTTTCGTTCGCATTGTTAGAACCGATCAACACTGAAATAGTTTTGCGTAAAACGCTAAACACGATCACACGATACGCAATTCAGAAAACTATTGCCGAAAACTAGCGAAAATCAACGATAATAAATTTTTCGTTAGCGATAACATAGATAATGATTTAATTGAAATTAATGTCTCGCCGAAATCTGTTTAAAGTGTTCGCAGCATTGCTATCGCGCACGCGTTCACAATAGACTGGGATGTGTGCTATCGTTTTCGACCGATTACTCGATGTTTAACGCATACATTAATTACTGTGGCGCTAATATCACACTCAGTGTCACACACAGTAAACAAACGATTTATTGAAAACCACTGCGAACTCGATTGTCGATACAAGTCGATCTGTTTTTGTTTAGACGCACAAAAGCGAGGTTTTCTGATATAAAACAAAACACTGCTCGGAGCGAACACGTCGTAGCGATAACTGTTTTAACGCAACAATCGAATGTCACTGTCAACATCGAAATGGTTGCGATGATCACACTGTTTGAATTAGTTTGTAATATCGGCTGAATCGCTGGCTTATGGTTTGGTTAGGTATGGTTTTTTCTGCAAAACATTGTTTCAATATCATTTATTATATAAAATAATGATCTCTGTATCTCTCTCTCTCTCTCCCTCCGTCACGGACTCCTACAATATTGATTTAAGCCTTATTTTCAATAATATAAATAAGTTTAAATAAATTTTTATAATAAT
>JAQIVF010002615.1:0-10702 GCA_034698365.1 Steganacarus magnus | reverse complement strand
AAAAACCACGTTCAAGAACGGGAAAATGAAAATTTTTATTCGCTTTAAAATCATTTATTGATAATATACTTTTGTCTACCCGTTTCTAAACTTTACCCATTTTTTTTGTTATTTTTGAAAACCTACATTTACAGTTTTTGTAGTTCAATTTTTAGTCACTAGAAGTTCATATATTAGTGTGAAAGAGACTAAAATTGCTTAATAAATATGGAATTTCTGTCACCAGTCATTGATTTGAAACGAGAACCAATGAAAAATATATACAAACTTCATTAAGTACTCGTAAACTTGCAATAAGAGTGCATTTGAGTTGAGGTATTGATTGTTAATTTACTCATAAAATACAGGTAATTGTGTTGTGACTCTTCTATGATTTTCTACTTTATGATGCTTCTTATCACGCGTTCACGCGATATTTAATATTTTTAGACTTTAAAAATCAAATTTGATATTAAGATATTTTTATAAGAAACTTTATAATTTTAGTAGTAATCAGTTTGTAAATCGTTGTAAATAACTTTACATTATATAAAAACCCATTTTATTAAATATATCAGTTAGACTTAAGTCATTTGTGCAAACACTACTGTCGACAATATTTATTAAGAAAAGTTAGCAACAAAAACAATGTTAATCCTATGCGTATATCATTTAAGCTAACCTAATATTTGCAGTAACTATTCATACGATTTTGATATTGAGAAATGCAAATATTAAGTAAATATTTCAGATCCCTTATTAAGTGGTTGTACGGCAGGTGTTTTAAAATGGCCGGTGTTAAGTTTATTTTACTTATATGACACTTAAATTCTAATAAATTTAATTAACAAGTCTTTTTGGAAATTTACAATTTTTCTAAGTTATTCAAAATGTGTGATTCTATTTTGTAGAGTAGTTTTTTCCTGATTCAAATTTTTTTCTCTATGAGAGAACCACAAAAAAATAAAATGTGATTTTTATAAATCATTTTTTACGGACAAACTAGAAGAGATAATGAATTTTAACTGGTAAATAGAAGAAAAATATGATGAATAAACTTATGACAATGAAAAAATTTCGGGCTTCGGGAACTTTCAAAAATTAATTACTATATGTTCCCGAGGGTGCAGACGATAAAAAAGTCTCTTTTGTAGAGAATTTTAAGTAGAAAATTATAATATAAGAAATTTTTTTAATGAGTGGAAAGTTGACAAAAAATTATTTTGTGATTTGTGTTGCATGTGTTTACCAACTTATATTGAATTGTAAGTCGTAAGACTATGAGCACATTTGTGAAATTACAATTCGATCATTATTTCTATCTAAATAACATTTTAATGTTAAAATTTTATTAAATTATTGATATTTTAGCGAAATATGATTAGGGGGCCGTTTTAAAATTTAAAAATTCAAAATATTTCAAAAATTTGTTTTAGTTTCGTAATTTCGTACTTTATTTCGCTATCCTGATAGCTTGCCCTTAGATATTTTGAAATTAAATTTTGTCATAAGTAAAATGGAGAATTTTGCTCACTGAGGAGTTAATTTCTGGATTTTTGTATTTATTGAATTAAAACCGCTATTCAGATTTATGCTTCAGATTTTGCATTCAATTTCTAGACGAATATTTTTTATTTGTGTGCAAAAAGACTGATTTAAATTACAATATTGCGTTGAATTGTAAAGTAATTTACAATACACCCTATAAATGATAATTGAAGGCACAAACTATGTTAATGTAGTAAAGATATAACATTGATAACTATAATTAGAGTGCATTCATTAGTACCTAAGGTTAATAACGAACAATTTTTTATTTCGATTTTTTATATAATATTATCGATTGTGAAGCAATTATTATGTTTCTAATGAAAGATAACTTTATTACTGTCGGATAAATTGCATAAATTTCACCAATAAGTTGAATTTTTAATTAATTAATTATTTGAATTATATTTGAAATTTTTAGCTAAACACCAAAAATCTTGAAGACATCGATCGTTTAAATAAGAATTTAGATGTAATTCAAGAGAATGTAAGAAAAAATAATGTGATTGAAACAAAGGTAAAAATAATCATTTGAGTATCATTTTTTTGCACACATTTTTAATAAGTATTTTTTTGTGTTGATATTTCGATTGTTAATACATAATAATATTTATTAGCTCACTTCATATGTATAAAGGAGAGCTTATGGATTTGACAATGTCTGTCCGTCTGTCTGTCTGTCTGTCTGTCCGTATGTCTGTTCGCAGTCCTCTTAAGTCCAAGAAGTCTGCCACTTACAAGTTATATCTTAATACTTTGAAACTTAAATGAGACAACTTAATAATCTAAAGTGCGCTAAAGTAACAATTAAAAAAACGCTTTAAATATAATCCTAAAAATACTTATGAAAGTGAGCTCTCTATGAATGTGTCGTGAATTGTTTTCGATATGTAAATACCGAGAGGTATAAATTTTTTATATATAACTTATCAAATTTAAGTTCAGTTCGTTAAACTCGCATATATTTGAATGTATTCTTAGTTGCGATTCTGATAACCGCTATTCTTGTTTTTTTGTGAAAATAACAGTAGTTATCTGCTAGTTTTTCTCTTAAAACCGAAGTTTTATGTTAAAACAGTGTATTGTTATTTTAGTCAATTTTTATTAATCATATAAATTTCAGAAAGCTTGAAATTCATTTTATTGTCATCGTTTAATTTAAAATGTGTAACAAAATGTAAAATTAAAAATCGCAATATAAATTTAATGCTTATTTACTTATTGTTGCAGACACCAATAACACCAGTCTCATTGTCGTCGTCCAACATTAATATTGACTCAACAATTAGTGATTTTTCTAATCTGTAAATTGGCCCTGATTTCACTCAATACATTTTAAAATATGTTCATTACACAGTAAAAACTCATAAAACTAATAAAATATATATTTTACCAAAACTTGTTTTCTATATTTATTACAATACAATAAGTATCAATAGTGTAACGACAACGATGTCGTCGCTATTTTGACTGCAAAACATATCACATTTACGCTATAATGTGTTGGTTTTATCAATTTGTGCGAAAAAAGTATTTTCTATTTTAAAATTCAGTTAAAGTTAATATTTTCTTTTGATATTCAAGAGTTTTTCTGCAAATATATCCCGCGTTTCTTCAATGCAACGAAGTGTTTATATAATCCCTTTGGGGAAGCATTTATAGTTCACATTTTCGCTTTTGATCAGTGAAAAAGGAATTTTTCACATTTTTTATATTCACTCCAGTAATATTGAAGTTTTTCGGTTATGGATCTCATAACTAGAGAAATCACTTTTATCAAATTTTTATATATATTTTTTTTTTCCTGTGTAACTATTTTTTCGATTGAAAATATTGTAGGCTCTGCTTTTAACAGCAAAAAAAAAATTTTTACTGCGACGGAAAAGAAATCGATATAACAATGAAGTGAAGGATTGTAACTTACTTTCGTAATCTAAACTTATCAAAAATTAACTCATATTACTGGTTAAAAGGATATTGATTTTTTATTTAGTATTTCTCTTTGAAGACTTCGATATAAACTTTTCAGACTTTAGGCATTATGTGGTAAATCGGGCAGTTTTCGAATTCATTGCGTGTAAACTAATAAAATTTAATGTGATTCGATCTGAAATTTAAATTCTGTTGTTTATTTATGAGATTTAAAAACCAAGAAAAAATTCTAAGTTTTAGTGTGATAGTAATAAGCATATATACTCAAAGCATAATTAATAATTATTAGTTATTAATTAAGCATTGAATTAAGTTCTTAATTGTCTATTAGCAGACTTGTAAACTTCTTTAATAATAACTTTAATATTAATATAATTTTTATCAGCTATTGTTTACCTTTTTCTAAAACTCTTCAGTGGTATTCTGTTATTCACAGTTATTGTATTGCACACCAGATCTGTTAAAATGATTTATTCGAAGGAGTTGTAGAAATGTTTGATCACAAATAGCTATACGTAGTTGTCGTTAGCATAGAAATAAATTATCCATAATTGCATAAATACACGGATACGATATTTTTCTTTATTTATTCGGACATTATTTTATTGTTATATATTACATAATAGCCCTATTATAACATAACGTTCTATTACTAGTGTAATAATATATAAAACGGCAAAACTGATGTGCTTTACAGAAGAGTGTGTTGCGTTACTGCAGTTATATTTTTGGATCATAAAACAAAATTACGACCATTAATGTACGATTCGTAATTATAAGCGATTGTATTGCTATAAGCAATTATCAACTCATTACTAACAATTGATATGTGGGCTAAAATTTCGCTAAACTTTAGTTAATTAGAAATCCTGTACTAAAAGGTATTACTTACAAACATAAATCTTTTTTGATTTTTCAGACATACTGTGCAGGTATTTAGGCATAAGATTAGCACATGATTCGAACCCAATTAAATTTTTCAAGTTTTTTTTTGTTTTTTATGTAGTTTGAAATCAAATATTTAGAGGTTTCCAGAGGTTGAGAGTTTGCATAAATGACAATTAACTAGATCTATAGAGCAAAAATGTTACGATAAAAAAAATTTTCGCATCGACTTTGACAAACTCGATTCTAGTCATGAATAGACAGACAGTTGCACATAAATTGGTTCGGTCTACACAGTATATCCCATAAATGCTACAGTAACTGCAGCAGTAGTATACTGCCATTCTCAGCATTTCTTTACTTGATTTGCTAACTATCAATAAGTTACGTAAATGCTCTCAACAGAATCAATATTATGACGAATTGTTTTCTTTTTATTTCCCTATGCATTACATTACTTTTTTTGTGTATTTTTATATAGTCATCTATAATGTTCATAGAAGAACCAAATATCATTATTTATTAATTAAATACTGTATATAGAAAATTAAAATCAAATGAATTAATGCTATATGTTTTTCATTGCTTTGATAAAAATTGAGAGCAAACTTTTCTAACGTTGATAATACCGGTACTATTCTTTTTACTTTTAACATTTTATTGCGGAAACTTCTTTAACAATAGCTTATTCGAAAAACTGATCACAAGCTCGAATGATCTGCAGTAAAGCCCGACATCGCTGCGAAAAGCTTTATTTTCTCATTTCAAAAATGGTTTTAATCACAAACATATATCAAACTTGATCTACAATAGAAAGTCTTACTTTTTTTTGTTATCAAACACCATTAAAATTCCATTTAAAATATGAGAGTAGTTCTTCGCTGTATAAAACCACATCTACTATCAAAATAATACAATTATTCGATAATCGAAATCTCTATTTATCTTTAGAATTGAAGTGAAGTTTATATATAGATATATATAAGCTTAAGATATATATAATTTTTTTGGTAAGAAAAAAAGTTATGATAAATTAAAAACTATTGTCAATAAAATAAAATTCAATTTATTTTGGAGATCATTTCTGAAAGTTAATACTATATAGAAATGAGAGGAATCACAATACAATGATTGCATTGAATTGAGTCATATTTCATTCGGCAAAAGAAGTATTGGGCATTGATTTTCAAGTTATTTTGCGGTTCGTTTGTCTTTTGCTGGCTTTCGGTTGATTTTCTAGCGGTTGTATCAACAATGTGTTGCATCAATAGCCTGAACGCGACGGCACGTTATTTCGCGTTGTTTGCTGTTTCAATATCAGACTAAATAGAGCGTCAAATTGATCCAATCTATCCTTGTTTGCTACAGATTTATGCATCATATCAGCTCTAACTTATTATCTGTTACACCAATTTTTTCCATCATTTCTTTCTCTCTCACTCTTTTTGCTGTTACAGTTGAAAAGAAATCAAATTTTTCTTATCTTAATATTTAATGACAGTTCATATAAGCTTACAGCTGTAGACTTTTATGCGCTTAACGTTTCACAATCAAATTTATTTTTTTAGCCTCTATACTCCATTCAACTATTTTTCAACAAATATGGTTTGATGTAGAATTTAAGCAAACATTTCTTTTGATAAGCAGAACAATTAGAATTGATGTATGCTTATAAATTAAATACTTATATGTTTTCTTATATCTAATTTTTTTCAAAAAAATTTCATCCCGCATACTGTAGTATAGATATATATTGCACGTATTACTAGTAAATTATAGAGACTTGAAATGTAATTTTGTTTTATACTTAAGTATATACACTGAAATGACATATTTCTTTTAAAAATATATAAATAGAGCTGACTGCGCACTAATCATAAAAAATATAAAGTGCATGCCATGTTACTGGCGTTATATAAAAAAAACTCTCTTTCATGCGATGTCAGACGGATTGCTGTGTTTGGAAACAGTAAGCGACACATGGGATTTCATGTGAATCTAACTGTTTTTACTTATTTATTTGAATCCAGAAGAACAGAGAGATAGAGAGGAATGCACGCAATGTAAAGGTGTGACGCTTTATATGATATTTTCTTTGCGAGTTATCACATATTATTTTGATTAGATTTTATTTGAACAAAATAAGGAAAAAAACTATTACTATAAACTTAGTTAGTTATACGAGTTAACAAGATTTTCTTGTTCTTTTTTGATATCGAATCTAATGTTTCGCTTGCGATGATTTTTATAATTATAAATTCATGGAATTTTTATTATTTATAAAATGTCGCCAAATTAAGATCGTGTTAAAAACTAGGATTTGCTAAATAAAAATTTCTCAATTAATATCCGTAAATTAATTAGCCGTTGGTAAGCTATGTTAATGAATTAATTCAAATAAAAAATTTTAAAACAAAATCTTCTAAGAGAGAAGTTTAGAAAAAGTTCCTGAACATAGATAACATCGATGCTGTAAGTCTATGAATAAAAAATGTAGTCTATTAAACAACATTAGGTTTTTTTTATTTTGTTCGCTTAAATTTAAGTTAATTTCGTGTTTCAACACAATTATAATGTAAGCACATTTAATCTGTTTCTTATATCGAAATTTAATTTCCTCTCCGTTCGTCTAAGATTGACAACAACTTAATTTATATTTCTATCAAAATGGGTTTACGAAAAAAATTTGCATTAATTATTTCTTTAAGCCTGTGTTTGAATATCCACTAAAGTTCTGGTCTAAATTTAATTAGTGTTCAAAACTTTTTTCCTTTATTTTTTTCCCAAATACAGTGAATGCTGAAATTTTTTTAGTTATTTTATCACAATTCGCAACCCAAGTTCACATGTTATGCAAATATTTACTTAACATACTGAAACCAAACTAACAATAAATGAGTAAGAAACACTAGCATCAAATTTTTTTTGCATCAAATTAAGTGATTCTTAAAATATTTTAATACATAAGCATAGTTATCTAGACTCTAAAATTATTTAAAAGGTTTATTCAAATATCTTATTTAGATTAGGGAAAATTATCAGAATTAAAAGGAGTCAATCTGGGTAACTATGTATATTAAACTTGAAAGGTGTTAAAATTTTAAAATCTCGTGCTCGAACTCAATTATTTTTGAAATTCATAATTCGGCCGGAAATAATTAAATAATAAACATTTAAATAAACTGTATTACTTTAAAAAATACTAAGGTTACGGTTCATTCGATCGAGTTATATTTAATTTATCTGAACTCTATTGAATTTTAACTAGATTTGTATGTTAAAAAAATCCATTTGATAGTAAAATTATTTGAAAAAATACTTCATTTTAAAAAATTTAAAGGTCGAGATATTTAATTTAAGGCCCAACAAAATATCTCAGGGTCAGAAAATAAATATGTTTAAAAATTAATAGTGATAATTATGTTTTATTACGCTTTTATACTAAATAAAAGTTATAAGCAATTACATAATTGCCTAAAATCCAAACTCATGCGAATTACAAAAATAAAACTATATATTATTATTATTATGCATATTTAACTTAATACTGCATTAAGAAAATTATATTGAAGTCGTGTTTTGCGATATTTTTGAAAACCTATAAAAGAATCTATATATATCATGGAATATATACCGTATATATAAGGAATAATAATAATAATAAACTAAGTTATAAACAGTGTATTACTATCTCTGTCATGCTGTCATACAGATTAATGACAAACAGCATCTTTATAGCATAAATATTGCCACATAAAAGTTATGTTATTACAAAAATTGTCATGAAATAAGGATAGAAATGGATTACATGGTATTAAACTATATTTTTTGCCAACTTACAAACTAAAAAAACTAAAGTAAAACTGACTCACAGATATGTCGACAATATTGCCAATTCAGCAACTATTTGAACGTAACAATCTTATAGTTACTACTACTCTAACGTTATAAGGTTTTAACAAATATTTTATTCTTTGACGGCTCTTATTCATCATGTTTTTCGTGTTGTAAATTTAATTTTGTTCGGAGAAAAACTTCTTATTCGCGAGTCTTTATAGTATTTTTTTTTTTTGGTTTTTGTTTGTTTTCTTCTCTGCGCGCAAAAAATAACTTTAAGCTCATTTATTTTAAAAGTTTTTTCGATTTGTAATATAACCTTAACGCAACGATACAGTTGTAACTTTATTTTTATTTTTATTTCTGTATTTTTTGGTATTCCATCGGTAGACTTTTTTGGAAAATAGTTTTATAATAATTTATAAAATAAAACTTAATAAACACCGAATTCCACCGAAAACTTATTTATTATATTACGAAATATTTCTTGTGATTATTTGACAGTTTGATTAAATTTTCGCATTTCTCTTCTGCGGATAATTTTAATTTCACCCATACATATATATTTTTATTACTTTGTTTTTCTGTTTTTGTTTTTTAGGTTTTTTGTCTGTTGTTTTGTATTGTTTTGCCGGTGAATTGCTTTATACAAATAAAAGCGAAATTAAATTAAGCTTATGTTTTATGTGTTAGACTGCGCTATCAAGAAGTAAGACTTAATTAGAAAGAAAACTAATTAGCACAATATATGTGCACAAAAAAGTTTTTCAGTCGCGATATAATGAAAGGATTGTTTACTATGTAATAGTAAGCCGCTAAATAGCTTTCGCGCAGTTTGACATTAAAGTTAATTTGTTCATTAAAGAAGACACTAAGCGAATGAATGAGCCAAATGTGACACTGCCTCGGAATCCTAGTTTCTGTCTCCAATGACTCGGCTAAAGCCCGCAAAGATAGCTAGTGATAGTTCCCCAGTGATTAGCCAACTAAAAAAAATAGAAACAACAAGCGATGGTACATAAAACACCTGCTCTTCACTATTTAATCTCATTTGATGGGAGAAAAAGCGCACTCTTTTTTTGATACAGTAGATATGATTTGTTACATTTTTGTCTGTTATTTTTTACTCACTTTTTTAGTAATAATTCCTCATTATATTATACTCTGTTTCACACTTCGCAAAAACTTTCTGATTACAGTTACTTTGTTCAATAACAAAAATTAGGAAAAAACAATAATGAAAGCAAGTTTTAATAAAATTTGAGATCACTGTGTTTGGAATAACATTCGTATTTTAGCTCTAAATTATAATTATTAGTCTCATATGGCCTTCTATTATAGCCGATGATAAATGTTTTTTATGCTGCTCTGTGACTTGTTAGCCATTACACGTTTAACTCACTAAATGAATACTAATTTATTCGCCAACAACAATGCAACTCTATTTGTATGAAATACAGTATACAGTATACTATAACTTACTGTACACAATAAGAATGTAGCGAATAATATGCAAATTCTGTGCCATAACTATCGCATCAATTTGAAACTGTTTCACACTTTTCTATATTAATACAAATTGCATTTTTACTCAATTAAAATTCCACTGATAATTTATATTTAAAATGTATTCAATTAGTTATTCAAAATATGTAAACGAAGTGATACTAAAAATTTAGAATTTATTTTAATTTTCTAAAAATTCATTAAACAAAAATCAAATGAGATCTCATTTTGATCGATAAAAAATTTTGAATTAAAATTCTAAACAAAAAATTATAATTAGATAACTTGTAATTATTGAAATATAAAGACGAATTGTGTTAAGATTAAGTGGGCGACAGTGAGCTCTCTTTCGCATCTTTTTTCTCGTCTTTCTCTTTCGCATCCATATTCTCTTCTTGACCCTCTTTTCCGGCTGATTCTTCCTTCGGAGTCGATGACTCGATTTCAGGCGTTAAATCTGGCGACGGTTGGCTTTGTTGGCACTGTTGGTCCGCTTGCTCCACATCTTTATTGCGGTTCGCTTTCTTTCTTCTTCTTATGAGAAGTCCCGCCAGTATTATAATCTTACGTGAATAAAGTTTTATATTATTATCGGAATATGTTATATATGATTGTACATGAAATGTTATGTTATGGTATATTACCATAATAAGAATGTATAATATTCCGATAATGCATAATATGAATAATATGTTGACTGTCATTTTTTCGCCATCTTTAGCAGACATCGCCATTTTTATCGCTATTCACTTGAGTTTATTTTTTCGGTCACGGTTTACAAGTAGTTTATCAAACGAGAAATAATTATAAAATTTATACGAAGAAAAATAACTGATAAGAAATACTCAATAAACTATTTTTAAAATATTTTAAATATGAAACCTCGCGCTTAGAGACAACAATGTTAGTTCTGAGTTGAAAACCGAACAGTTGTGTACAAATTCTGTTCACATTGTTAGGTAAAGAACGTTTTAATAATACATAATAAAATTTAATAATCAGTGATTATACTGTA
>JAQIVF010002614.1:0-10703 GCA_034698365.1 Steganacarus magnus | reverse complement strand
TATCAAATTTTTATTAATTAAAAAAATTAATTTTTTTAATTATAAAGATTTAACTAATAAACTAATAAATTAACAAATAAATCTATATTATTTTTTTAAAAATTATTTAAATATAATGATTACATTTTTTTAAATTTAAAAAATACTATTTGTAACTGTACATTAATTAATTTTGTAAATTTGATAAATAAATTGAAGTAACGTATTTAAATTGTTAAAAATGAATATAAGTATGAATGTTTAAAACAAATTTTAAATATTATGATTAAAATTATGATAAAATTATGATAAAATAATGCGTTTTTTAAATTTTGTTTGTACTCTCATACTTATCTTTAATTGTAACACTTTAATTGTTACATAAATTTAAAAAACGCATTATTTTATCTTAATTTTATTAAGTAAACAAACATCAGTATTACTGCGATATTTTTATTATAAATACGTTGTTTTCTTCTCTATTTTTTGTATAAACGTGTATTTGGTATTTCGTTCAATAATAATAGCGAAATATTGAAATTTTATAAATTAAATTGAAATATTATTTAGCTAAAAAACTATATTCTACTAGAAATTTATTCTTAATAATGTTCATCTTTTAAGGATTTATTTTAAAATGAAAGAATTCAATTATAAAACAAGAACAAATATTTTTTGTTTTATTTTAATTTTATATACTTTTCTATTACTTTTAATAAATTATACAAAATATTTTTGACTTTATTTTAATTTTAAAAGTTAAATAACAATGTTTAAAAATAATTTAACATTCAATTATAATTAAATTTTCAAATTAGTGTTTGACATTTTTTTAATTTATATTTCTATTGCATCGAATTAGAATAATTTTAAATTTTTTAAAAGAATTTAATTATTTATAAAATAAAATAAATTCTAATATATCTTATGCTTCCCAAATTTTATTAACACAATAAATCATATAAGCTTTCTTGAAATAGATTTGATTTAATTGTAGTTTTAAATTTTACAAAAAAGTAATATATTTATTTTTAATATTTATGACCATTTTTTTAGTTGCAAATATTTTGTTTATTTTCAGTTGTTTAATTTTAAATCGATTTTTATATAAAATAATTCATTAACAATTTCTGAAGTACTATTTAGAACAATAATTTTAAGTTTCAAAAATTTTTTGCTTAACCAGTTTGTAAAATAAAGTAAGTATATTTTAAATATTTCCAATTTTAAATTTTTCAAAATTTTTTCTTAACAATATTTTTATTCATCTATAAAACAAAATTTTAATTGTATTTTAAATATTTTGAATAAAACCAAGAAGAATTGAACATAAAACTTAATAAAATATATATTAACTTAATACTGCAAACTTAATATATTTTACAAATAAAAGTTCACAAAGAAATTAGTTATATATTTGGTTAAAATAATTAAGTTTCCCTTAAATTTATGTTTCTAAACTTTGTTTTATTACAAGTCTATATTACTTTTATTTTAATGATAAATTAGTGCTTTTCAATATATTTTAAAAATTTACTTTATTTGAGTTTTGATAAAGCGTATGAAAAATAAAAGAAAAACATTTAAATATTTATTAAAGTGATTAAAAAATATTGAGTTTGATATTATTTGAAGATAAAACATCAAAATTTAGTAATTGTTTTTTTTAATACTTTTAAAAAATATTTAGTGTATATTAATAATACAGTATATATATCATAAATATTTATATATTAAAAACTTTATAAAAAAAAAATTTCATTTTATTTAGGCCTTATTAAGGAAAAACTAAATAATAAAATTTTTATAATACGAGAAAACGGTAAAATAATGCTACTTTAGGATTGAATCTAGAAAAAATTACGAACTATTACAGAACATGGCAAATGAAATAAGAGAAATAATCAGTCAAATATCAAATAAAATTTAAAATTATAGTATGAGAGGAGTAATTTATAGTATTGAGCAAAAGGCCAATAATTATAAAAAATTAAATAATATCCTTATACCTAACAAAAATTTTCATATATGAAATCGGAAAGAAAAATTCAAACTAAATACAAGTGAAATTAAGTTACTAAATTTCACTTTCAATTTAACTTTCGCTTATTTAAAGAAAACATTAAAAGCGTAAGTAATTAGTAAATTAAATAAATAAAAGCGAAATTGAAATATAAGCGAAACTAAAAATTTTTCAAAAAGCAAAGTGAAATATAAGCGAAAATAAAAAACATTTGAAAAGCGAAAATAAAAGTCAAATGAAATTTAAAAACTGGAAGTTCCACAACACTATACTTATGTTAGAATATTTTAAAAATTCTATGTTTTTCCATTAGTTAGTTCAATATAAATGATTAAAGTTTATCTACAAAAATTTTCTAAAAAGTTTATATTTTCTCTATTGAAATTTTTTCAATTTTTTTTTGTAAAACCGTAATTAAGTATATTTTAATTAGAATACTTTTTTTTGCGTCATACACTGTCTCGCGTTTATAATATAAAAAAGTTTATATCGAAAAAAGCTATTTCTAACATTTCAGTCGTTTAATAAAATTTGAATCTGTTTAGGTTTTTAATGAGGCACGTTATGAAATAAGTTTTCAAGTTTAAGCTAATTATTCGAAGTTTAAATAATTGTTCGAAAATTTAATTATTAATTCAATATTTCATTGGGGAAAAAAAATCTTTTAGTAGATAATAGATATCTCCTAGACTAATAGTGCCAAATTGATATTCGTTATAAAAAAATATTTGTAAATTTTTGGATTTCCGTATTCTTTTATAGATACTTTAACTTTTTAATGTAATTTTTAAAATCATTTATATTAAAATAATGTGTTATGAGTCACAACTATTGATACCAGTACTGGCCTACAGTAATGGGTCGCTAGTAATGACTCACCTCATATTACGTCATATCACCTCATATCACGTCGTTATACACTTATTAAGCACATGTTCTTATAATATATTTCCTTATCCTTTACATTGTATTTCATACACACTTCTCATGTAGACATCTTGAGACATCGGTTGTACAATAACGGAGTTAAAAATAATATTTTAATTTAAGGATTTTTATTTAATAATATTTTTAGTTTCATAAAGTTTTGGTTAGAATTTTAAATTAATAATTTGCATTAAAAACTCGTATGAATATTTATATAGAAAAGTCGTAATGAATTTTTATATAGAAATGTATTGTTAGGTAATAATTAGTATTGATAAAGTTAAATATAATATTTTCAATAATACTTTCTGGTTTTTAATTGCGCGTTACAAAAATAAACAAAATTATACTTTAATAAACTTTAAACAAAAAACAGTTATATTTAGTTAAGTCATTATAAAGTAAGGATAAAACACGATTAGTTCAGTATTACAAGCAATACAAGAATCTCAGGAACTGTTAGCAAAAAGTAGCTCAAGAATTTGGTAATCAGTACACACGGAAACAATTGAAACAGACTTTTAGACGCTTAGAGTGCGCAACTTTTAGGAATCAAATTTTATACGAATAGATTTGCTCGATATATTTAGAATTATTCATAGATCCGTACATAATCGCTACTTATGGTTACGTTTTTTGCAAATACTGTATTGAAAATCATCGAAGATCTCAGAATTTGTGTCCAGTATGTAAGAGCGGAATATTTAGTATGAAATTTAGTTTTAAATATATGTTTAATAATATTGCCTGCTTTTCTAAAATTGATCATATTTTTGTTACGAAAGGAGTTAAGATTAATGACTACTTTCTAAAATGGGAATCCATTTCTGATCATGCATCACAAACAGTGATTATTAAATTGAAAAATGAATATAAATATAAATGTTTTAATTTCGATAAAAGAATTTTATATAAAAAACAATTAAGAGATCTATTGATAAATACTCCATTGATTAGTTTTAATAATTATGATAAGTGGGTTTATTTTAAGTTCAAACTAAAACAACTTTCTCAACACTTATCATCGAAAATAGCGTATGACCAGAAAAGAGACAAAAAACTCGTTGATATTGATTTTATAAATAATTTACGCTTTGAAAGGATTATAGAATCGGTTAACAGAGTCTTTCATAGTGATGTTGACATTTTTAACTTTTATAGTATAAATGATTTAAAAGTAAATAAGAAACGTAATATCCAATCATTAATAATAAATGATAGTGAGAGTGGTGATATGGAACAGATACACAATGAAATTTTTTAATTTTTTCAAAATAAATATAGGTCTAGAGAGACCGTTAATTATAATGATAGCATGATTGAACGCATTATTAGTGATAATGTTAATGTATTATTGCATGAAGTGTATCCAGCACTATGTATGTTGAAAAATAATCGTTCCCCAGGGAGTGATTCTATCCCCAGGAAGCACTTCGTTAAAAATAATTGGTTGTAATATGCTTGCTTGTGATTGCGGAAGACTAGCGAAGAATGGATGTGTTATCAACTCGTGAACTTCTGGTGAGTAATCGAACGCTTGAGTTGATTCGTTTTTGACTTCAGCGTCGTCTTCGTGTTTGACTTCTAATTCGTCTTCTATATTATTTTGAGGTGCTTCGGATGATGTGTCCGACACTTCGGTATCTTCGTTATAGTTAATTCGAGGCAAATCTCGAAAATTGTATGACATCAACAAAACGCGTTGTTAACGTGCAGTATATGTGTTGCGCCACGTGGAAAGTCGTTTCGTCAATGAGTTCAATGTTGAGTCGGTTGAGATCCTGCCGACTGCGCCAGATGTTGCGGTACTGGACACAGAACCGCTATTCGTATTGATCTTAACCTTAAATCTATTAGAGAACTCTAATAGAATACCATAAAAGGTCACTGAACCAAATTAACTTAACTAATTAACTTTATTATAGCACTATATTTAATACAAAACGATTGCTATTTAATAATAACAGAAGAGCTTCAAAATAATGCGTGTTTTAATGAAGTTTTAATTAGTGTTTTTTTTTACAACAAGTTTTGAATTTTGATAGGCTAATAATTTTAATATTTTTAATTTTTATAATTTTGATAGAAAATTGATTTTGATTATTATTTCCATATATTGTTTAATAAACGTAATTTCCGTTTTTAATATTAGAAATAATACAGATCTGAATATTTTACTAAGTAATGATTTTTAATTCATTTTGATATCTAATAATTATCTGATATTAGGTGTTGAATATCTGATTTACATTAATTTTTTTATAAATTACTTAAATGAATTTTGGATATATTAGGATATAAGTAATCTATAATATAAAATAATAACAAAGTAAAAGTTAATCAACAAATACGTTTGATCGACAATGAAAAATAAAGTTAGATCAATTTTAATATTATTTTCATAATGAATTTAAACTTTTTATTCTATTAAATTTTAAAAATAAATAAATATAATAATAGGAAATTTTGTTTGAAAATTGTATTTAGGGAATTTTTTAACAAAACTTCAATGAATTTAGTTTAAATCAAACTTTTGCAACTTAACAATATGAAATTCTTTCATATATAAACTTTTCTAAAGTTTTTATTACTATAACACTAAAATATTAAATTTAATCCAACTACGATTCGAAATATTGATCTAATTAAGAAATAAATTTTTTAAAAATAACCACATTAAAACTTTTTTAGAGTTGATAATTCTTTCATTTAGAAAATTAACATAATTCAAATTATCTATAAGAAAAATTAGATATTTTATTTTTAAACAAGATATACTTCTCTAAAACAGAAATTAAAATAATTTGAATAGTTCTTAATTTTGTTGTTTGAACACATATTTTAAAACTTAATTTAAACAACAATAATTACACAATTTCAGTGTAATTTTTATGTTAGGCCAGACACTAGTGTGCTTAACATAAAAATTTCACTGGAATTGTGTAATTATTGTTTAAATAAATTCACAGTTAATCAAATAAAGATGCACAAATAAAACCAATACACCTTTTTAATTCTTTAATTGAATATAAATTGTGTTTAATTACACTTAATATAATATATATGAGAGTTACAGATTATGAAGTGTTCTCAACGGAGGCTAAATAAAAATTGATTATAAAATTGAAATTTCTGATTGATGTTTTACAAAATGAGTAAGTTTTTATGAGTGTTTCGAACTATTACAATGAGTTTTTAGTGTGAATGTTAGGGTTGGTAAACTGTTATTATTTATGTTTTCGACATTTTAGTGTTTTTGGGATGTGCTTTCGGTTAGCGCCTAACTGTTCGGTGTAAAGCTCTTGGGGTGTCAGTAAAACCAAACCACCAATATAAGGTGACTATCTTGTATGTTTTAAGCTTGCGCTCATAGTCAGAAACTTGACTGGTGCGTCCAACTGGTTGCTGGTGAGCTCTGGAGGAAGGGTCCACCAACTTGGTCAACGTTGTCTGTGTTTGAAAACCACCGAAATAATGTGACTTGGAGTTATGTTATAATCATAATCAAGCAGTCAGATAGTTACATGGTGGATCCGACTGTTCGGAGGCGAGCTCTGGATGATGCAGTAAGTATCTTAAAGTTGCAACATATATAAATGTTATTTGTTATAATACATATTTTACAATTATAGTCTTTTTCATTTTCTAATTTAAATAAACAAAATTTTCAATTAATTGAGGTTAATATTAGAATCTAAATAAAGTTCAAATAATCTTTTAAAGATAATAATAAGGTATTTGTATATCGTGTTTTAATTATAACTATAAATAATAACCTCAATAATAGAATGTTTAATAATCGATATTTAATTAATTTTTTGTAATTAAATGTATTTATTATATAGTAGATAAAAATATTGAATAAAACTTTTATTATATTAGAAACCGTGTATAAATTTGCATTTCTGCAATGAATGGTTAAATTCTTTAGCTAATTTAATAATTGTAAATATCTATAATAGTTTATATTTAAAACTGTAATTTATTATAAAATTAGAAAATTGATTTGTCTTTAAATTTTAAAAATTAAGGTAATTGAAACAACAGAACTGGGCGTTATTTAATATATAAGTTAATTAGAATTAAAAGGTTTTTTTTCGAAAACAAGCATAAAAAATAATATAAATATTATAAATCAAAAGTAACATTTTAAAGAATTTAGTCTTTTATATTTAAGTAAAACAATCACTGAAAATTTATTTAATTTTTACTTTTTTTTGCTTAATAATTAAATTTTTTATCGAAAATTATTGAAAAAGCAAATATGAATTTGACTTTGTCCGTCCGAGTGTGTAGACATTTTGATAGGATGCTTTTCCACGAAAAAATATAAATTAACAAAATTAAAACAATTTCTTACAATATTAGCAAAAATCAAAAATAATTATATTTATTAATTAAAATTACAGTAAATACATATTTTTACTTTAAAATACAGAGCACTAAATATTTCCATTAATATTTTACTATTTCAAACAGTGCTCCTCATATATACACAAAAAGTGAGCTGAATTTCACTTAAGGCTAATCTATTTTAATTAGCCATAAATGATATATCAATATTGATCTAAATAAAATTAATAATTTTAATTTTATAATGCCTTCATAAAAGAATATTTAAACAATAATATTAATTAAGAAAAATACATCTATTAATAATCTAATTAAGTAAATTTTTTTCATTTTAGACACAGGTGTGAAAATTCTAACATCGGAATTTAATTTAGCTACTTATATAGCTACTTATGATTAATAAGTTAATAAACATTATTGAAATTTTATTATTTTACAGTAAATATAAATTTTATAATACCTATACTACTATATTTCGATTAACATAAAAATTTAAAATGAACTATAATATAAATTTATAAGAATTAATTTTCAACACATTTAATTTTCTAACTTCGGGTGTATATAAAATATATCCATTTATCCGAACATTGTGTGACTTTTTTGTTGATTAGTTGTAAGATTTTGGTTTGAACTATTTCGATAATTAAAATCAGGAAAATTGTTGAGCTAGGTTCAATGGTTCGGTGTCAACAGATTTTTCACAAAGTTGATTAGTTGTATCAGGAATAGATTTACCAAATCCTAAACTATTAGTTTGAAATGCAAATGAAGTTTGATTTGTATTGATTGATTCAGAATTTATTGCTGGGAAAGATTTATCAGTTTGTTTCATATGATTAGACATCAATGTAGTACTTGAATCTTGATTAAGTCTTCCAGGTGTTAGCTTTATACTTTTCCCACAAAGACAGCTAAAGAAAATTGAGTTGGTTTTGCGATCGTGTTGAATGAATCCAAATAACTTTGTGTTAACTTGCGCAAACTGACGAATTAAATGCCTTCCATTTGAGCATAAAATATCTAGAATTATAACTATGCAGATAAATATGATAACTATTTAACATATTATTAAATTACCAGATTTTCCGTTTTTGTTATTTTGAATAACAGAAATCATAGATAAAACCAACTTAAAAACATTGTTAATTGCTTGATATTAAACACAAGTTTTAACACTCTTGTTAACGGTAATAATCATTTTCTGAATAAAACAAACAAATAAAAAATTTAATCAAATATTTATTGAAACATCATGAATTCAACAACAAATTATATATTTAGTTTCATTTCATATTTAAATATTCTATTCTTTAACATATTTAATTTTTTAATACATTTCTCAGATTCTATTTTATACATATTGTTTGATCTAATTTTAACAGACTCTTTTTCACCAAATCTTTTAAGAAATTCTTCTTTTTAAGATGAACAAAATGATGCAGATTTTTTGCATAGTTTTACACATCTACTAAATCCATTATTATATCGCTTTTCTAACTTAGAAATTTTTTGTTATATTCGCAATTTTATTTCTTTTATTTTTTTCTTTTCTAATTTAATAACTGGTTTTTTATTTCTATTAGCTTGTACGTTTCTGATTTTGTTTAGCTGAGATTTTTTAAAGATTAAATTTAAATCTAAATTTTACATTCATACAAAAAACACTATAAATAAGCTTTTATGCAGTGTAATATTCCTTATTAATTAGAAATAAATATGAATAAATCTAAAACTAAATATTTAAATAAATACAGAAATACTTACCAGAAATTGGTTGAAAAGATAAGTATAAAAATTTATAACTTAAATGTGATTTATAACTTAATTATTAATTATTTTACAAATTTTAGTTAAATATAAACTAAGAGAAAGATTTTAGGTTTATATACTATGAACATTATATAAACAACTGTAAAAGTATTTTAATTACTAATAACAAACCTTGTTCTAGATATCTGATGAACAAAATAATTGTAAAATTTTAAATTCAAAATCAATAAATTATTGATTATTTTCAAAATATTTAAATAATTTTTAACCTATTTAAATAGAAATAAATGATAAATAATCATTAAAATAATATCAACAAATGTCAAAAATAATTCTAGATCAATGACATATGCATAAATATTTGCAAACATAATTTATTTATTATATTTAAAAGTTTTTTAATTATAAAAGTTAAAAAAATTTTTTAATTAAAATAAGCTCTCAAAAACACAATATCTAACTACTTATAATTAAACTGTAAATTTATTAATTAAGTATACTTTATTTTTAATGACTCCAACAAACATTTATATATTTTGGAATAAATGACCGCGAACAATATTCTATTCACTCTTGATATGTTTTTTATTAAAATGCACATTAAATTAGTGTTTCAATTCTATAATTTACATTTCTATTTCATTACGATTCCGATTTTTAAAATTATTTTAATTCTGACGTCTATTTCAATTTTTAAATTTCTTTTTAGTTAATTTTGCTTTAAATAATTACTGTATAAAAATCCATGAAAACCAATTAAAACCAATGAAAAACAATGATCACCAATGAACACATTGAAAACAGATAAAAACCGATGAAAACCTATTAAAGTTTGAAAATAATTTACACATAAATATAAAATTCCCAATTTCAATTTTTTTCAAATATTATTTTATTTGTATTTTATGCTAACAAATTTTAAAAAAATTTCTATGTGAAATTACTGTTTTATTATATTAACTGTAAAGAAATATTTTAAACAAATAAATGAAAACAATTAAAAAAAATGGATCATGGCTTAATTGGATTTAGTGAAATATTAGTTCTTTAAATAATCACATGATAGGTTTTTTCAAAGCAGAAATTAACGTTTAATTTAAAAATAGAATTAGAATTTTTATATGAAAATATTTTTAGTTTTAAAAAGTTTGTTAAAATTTTATTGTTAGATGAAAAAACAAGAGCGACACATTCATAGAGGGCTCACTTTTATAAGTATTGTTAGGATTATGTTAAAAGAGTTTAGCGCATTATTGTAGCGCATTGTTACTCATAGTAATTTTATAACTTGCTAATTATACAAACTATTAAGTTGTCTCATGTATGTTACAAAGTGTTAAGATATAGCTTGTAAGTGGCAGACTTCTTGTACTTAAGAGGACTGCGGACATCCGGACAGACAGACGGACGGACATTGTCAATTCCATAAGCTCACATTAATCTATATGGTGAGCTAAAAATTTTTTATAAATAAGTTATTGAATAATAAAGGACTTAAGAGGGACAATCTGTAGTGTATGGTCGGAGTAGAAGACGACCAGTAGATAACCCGAACCTCTAGACTTAGTAAATTAAGAATAGAACAGTTAGTACAATGTAGAACACGAAGAATGTACCACAAGAACACACGTTGTATACCACGATGTTC
>JAQIVF010002613.1:0-10704 GCA_034698365.1 Steganacarus magnus | reverse complement strand
AATTATAAGCGATTATAGTTAACGTGTTAATAGATTTACATACAATCAGCGATACGGATATTTCTGTGTCGCTTCAATATTATAGCAATTGTGGCAATAATTGGGTGGTCTTTAATTTTTTTAGCTAAACTAAATTATATTGATATATAAGATTAAAGAATAGATTTGTTTTATCGATTTAAATGAAAATATAAAAAATCGACGTGTTTAGGATTATTTTGATTGTAATAACACGAAAATTATTGTTTCATATTTATTGAAATTAATAAATAAAACGTTTTACTTCAATACCAGAGACCGGATTATTAAGATAATCTAAATGTTGAAGATTAGGGTGAGTTTACTGAGTCAAACAAGCAGTAAATTAGGGTCAAAATTAGTGTATCAAAACTATTGATAACTAACGAAATCGGGAGTCCACCACATACTTTGATATTTTTCCAAAAATCTTAAAATATTTGTTATTATGTGCGCCTCTTCTCAAAACGCATGAAATATGAACGACAAATATTTGAATTTATTTTATTTTAGTAATAAAATACATAAATTTTGCAAGAAATGGTGCAACTAGTTTTAAATTAAATATATATCAACTTTTTGCAATATATCAACTTATCAAGCAATAAATTTTGAAATATTTTTTAAACTTTTAATTAAAATTTGCCCCTTTTTAACATTAAAACTTTAAACATTGCCGACGTCTCCCCCTTTAGCCATGAGGCGCTAAATTTTTTAAAACCTCTTTTTTATGTGCTCTATCGAATGAAATTGGTTCGAAATAGATTCTGTTTAATCCACGTTCAAGACTTTTCGGCATAACTCGACGAAAACAAGCTATATTTTAAAATGAGGTAATTTTCATTTGCAGCACAAAATGAAATGACATTTTATAATTACTTATTAGAGTATTTAACCTGTTTAAAGATATTTAAAGAAAGAGTAGAGTTAATGTGATGTTATTGTATAAAATAAAAATAATAATCGTAAGCTTAATACGCATCATTAAAATATCTATAAACATAATATGATTCCAAACTACACATATTTGAATGATATGTGAAACTCTTAGATACCAATAAACTGCAGCATTAAATATACATTATGTCTGTGCAAACAAACTTCACTAAACTACACAACTTTGTAAAAATTGATAACGAATTCTGTTAAAAATTATTCGAAATTTCTTTTAAAATTAAATCACGAAGTGATCACTAAATCGTTGACACAATCGAAAGATAAAAGTAAGAAATATTTAACGAAAATAATTATGTTTATATTTGATTTTTGAACGATCGTTCATTACAATGCCATAAAACACTATATATTGTTACAGTAATAGTTATCATCAAATAAAAAAACTGTAATTTATGCGATTTAATATTATTTACGAGTATTACGTATTTGTTTGCAATCTAGAAATAGGCGCGCGTTTACTGTACTCTTTGTTTCGCATTACACTTAATATTGAATGAAATTTGACTTTTAATGTTTAAGTGTTGAACAATTTAATTGATTTTCTTGAATTGATTTTGTTTTATCAGATCATTGTTTGAAACGTTTGATACTGACTGGTACTATGAGTGCGCGCAAAACATACTCAAATCATTACAAACAAACCGAAATCGTTTTGTTCATCTCGTGCTTCGAGACCATCGAAACCAATTCGATTGGACGCCGATATGATGGACTAAAACGTAATTACATTTCGCAAGTAAAGCGCAAATTAACAGTGTCTGGTAACTCTTTTCATCTGGAAAAGCTTGAGTGGAAAGATGTTTTCGGTAATTATATGAATGGCAATCAAATCGGTTATTGCAAAGCTATTGATATCGTTAAGCGTCTTGTAATTCAAGCGATAAATACACGCAACCGAAATCCAACTGCCGTATCAGACACTGAAAGTTTTAGCCTCAGATCAATAAAATATTTGCTTAAAGAGTTGATAAGGCGACGTAAACGCGATCAAAGCAGGCATAATAAGCGCGAAAATACCGAGAGATATGATTCACATTTGCGTGTTATCGAACAGTACGAGAAATTTTCGCGTACATTAGCGCGAAAAATAAGACATACAAATGAGCTTAAAATTAAATGTTATTGTGGTTATAATGACTACGGTATGGATATCGATGACATTCTCGCATATACGAGCTTATCGTTTAGAATTTTCAACTTTTACACGCAACAAATAAGTAAAGTTGACATCGTATGCGATACTAATTCGGATATCATCGGTTCTCTTCTATCCCTAGATGTTATAGTACCGATCGATGATGATAATGGTGATCAGCGATTACCAATAAATAATGCCAATGACAATTATTTTACACTGATTATTAGCATTTTTTTAATAATCATTGTTATTGCATCATTGGTTTGGTTACTCAATAAAATTTTTGGCTAAATTAATATTTTTGTGCAAAAATGAAAATATAATTACCGTAAATCGTATTAAAAAAGGATTAAATCATAATTAGTGTTTTAAAATGTTTAAAAAAACAGATGATTGTTTCGCATTACATGTAATGTAAATTTATTAAATAATTTTTTTTAATTGAATGTCAAAACTTAAGATTTATAAAAAGCTTAATTAAAATATATATATATTGTGCTTTTATATTAAAACAAACCAATTATCTTGCTTTTTATGCGTCACTTATTCACCCTCTCCTACCTTTCAACCACTCATTTTAAAAATTAATATTTCATATTTAATTTAACAAAATTAGTTTTAAAAATAATATTAATCATTTTAAGATTGTTTTTGTAAAAAACGACTCGTATTTGCAAAATAAAATTCAAATTATTGATTTAATAATTAAACAATTTAATTACTTTTTTCAAATCATTGTTTTTATTGTAAGTAAATGTAATGAGGAATCAAATTAAGATTATTATCATTTAAATTTCACTATCGCTTTATAACAAAACCCTTGTCCTAATTTAAAACAATTATACTCTTATTTTTGTTGTAACGAATACAAGGACCCGAAAGGCAAATTGTCTGACGATTAAAACATTTTTCAGTTGTTATAAAACAAGAAAAAAGCAATCGATACTTCCATAAACCTAAATAGCGTACAAAAAAGCCTCGATTGGAAGCAATGAATTAGCAAACAATTCAAGTGCGAGAAATACAATTCTGGAATAACTAAATAAGAAAACAAGTAAAGAAGAAAAAGTGAGTGTGATTTTTCCGAAGAAAATTCTTTTTTTTAGTTTTAACACATTTATTATTCCTTACATTGCATACATATATTACAATATATTTAACTTTCAGGCATGAATGAGATTATTTTCTTGATTTATTCTAAAATAATTGTTCAACCACTTAATTCCATGTAAAAAATCGAGAGATATGCCAAAAAAAAGTTGGATCACGTGGTTAACACAAGAATTTTAACCTTCATTAACCAAGGAGAACATATTCATTACCGGCATTTTTAAGAGAGATTAAATTGCGTAATAAACTATACATTAAAAACCTGACAGGTAACCCCACTTACGAGTTAAGAGATACCCCCAGAGCAGAAAAAAAATATGTTAGAGAAAAAGATCTAATAAATATGTTAGTGTGTTATTTTTAAGTTTAAAAAACTAGTATTTCCCTTTAAATCATTAATATTTCGAAACTCACTTCGATACTCGTTTTAAAGCTCCCAAACTATGAGTCTTCGCGATCGCAATGCAGTGCATGATGTTTTTTCGACACTTTTTTTTTGCTAATTTCAGTTCAAATTATTAGTACAGATATAATGGGAAGTTTCAAAATTGCAAACGAAACTAAGCATGCATTTCTAAATTTATAAAATTGATAGTAGAATGGTAATCATTCGTCGTAGAATTAAAAGTTCATTAATCTCTTTGCATGACTCGCAAAATTATATCAAAAATGAATTATTAATACTTAGTAATAACGTACTGAATTTTTTATAACGAGTTAATAAAATTATTTATTATGGATTAAAACGTGATTTTGGATTAGTTCTAAAATTATGAAAAATTAAGTATAGATTAATTAAAATTAGGAAAAATATTTCTGCCAATGAAATTATTATTCAATAGTTGATGAAATCGAATTCCACTAATAATTTATCGAGAAAATTGAATTTAACATTTCACCGAACAGACCAAAAAATCACAAGATGTTCGGTGAAAAATAAAAAAACAAACATATGCTAAAACTCGATGAATGATTTTCCTAAAAAAAATTTGTAAATAAAAAACTTGCAACACACATATGCATTAAATCAGTCATTGTCTTTAATCATATCTTAAAAATTATTTCAGAAAACCACAAACTCATATAAAGATAATCACAGCGATTAAGTTCAAATGGGAGTTCAATATTTCAAATAAGTAAATAATTGGTCATAAATCTTATCAATATTATATAAAACTAATTTCCCAAAATCTAATTTCCATTAAAATGTCAACATATAATAAGAGGTCAATAAACAAAGGTTGTAAATAAATTGAATATAAATTAATTATATTTGAATTGAAGATAATTTTGAACTGTAATTCAACTGTTTTTTTTTTTGGTACTATAAATGTTTATTTTAAACTTATTTCAAAATTGTTTGATTAGTGGTAATTGTGTAACAGAAAAAAATAGTAAAAATAATTGTCATGACAACTAACAAAAGCAGTCGTAAATCTCATAAACGTATATTCCAGAAATAAATTACAGTAAATAGGATTACAATTGAAGCATAATTCTTTGTGGGAGGAATAGGAAGGGTGTTATAAAACAACTTTTTATCGCCAATAACCTCAATTGACATCAATACTAATAAGTTTATGAGTTAAATTTTTTCAAAATCTGTAATATTTATTTTGATTAATACGGAGTAAAATATATTTTAACTTTTTTGATTTGAAAGCAATTCGAGCAAACCTTTCGGTAGCTTTAATCGGTAACTTTATGCAAGAGAAAGGTAAATATTATACTAAGATAGACTCTAACACTATGTAGACTTGCATTGAGATAATCAAGTTTAGGTCGAGATTATATTTCCATATTTATCAATATTTTAGGCGATCAAATATCGCTCGGAAATAAACTAATATTGTGAGCGCAATCTTAGTACGCAATTTTGCTCATTCAATCGAGAATATATGTGTGATTCGATTTACGGATGGATGGTTGCGATAGAAAATTGTGTCTTTTAGCAATATTTTGGCTGAGTTATGCTGAGTTTTCAGATATTCACACATGAATCCCTGAGGCAGCAAAAAAAAGAAAGAATTGATCAAACCTCAAAAGAAGGTCTAGACTCTAGACTCAACTACTTAAACAAACCTGACTGGAAATGTTCTCAGAAATTTAGAACATATGCATACAGTGAACTAAGTTTATTTCTCTCACTAACTCGTTAGTAGCAGAAAGTGTTTATTTTATGTTAAAGTATCTTTTCTTACTATTTTTATTTTATTATTTATTATTTCGAGATGTAGTCGTAATTTTACAGGGAATATTTCTGTCTTATATAACTTTGAGTAAATATTTTCAAATAATAAACGTTTTCGCAATAATTGGCAAATTTATAAAAAATCAAGATCGTAACGGTCATAATATTTGACTTAGTATTAGAATTTGTAGATATATGGATGTTATTTTATTAATTATGATTTTAATGGTCGCATTGCTCACTAAGTTCGCTCGCTTTATTTTATTTATATCACAAGATAAAAATGCCATAAACCGTTTATTAGTTGCATATTCCGTTTTTAAAGTGAAATGTCAGTTTTATTTGTTAAACTCGTGCTATTCTGTTATATAATATATTACCGCCAAAAGTGGCATTATTCCGCTTTCCATACAAAAGTGACATTCATTATCCCTTTTTTCGCCTAAAAGCCTCCTATCTTGAAATCCCTTATTTATTAAAAAGAAACAATGAAACAATTTTTTTCGTGAAAAAGCCTCCTACCAGAGCGTGACACGGACGTACGTACGGACAGACAATCCCAAATCCATATTCCTGCCTTGATTTTATCGAAGTCAGATAAAAATATTTAATGATCAATTATTTCAATCAAAATTACAATTCAAAATGACATAATGATGAGAAATTCCCATAAGTTTTATACATTCAAAAAATTTCAAATTATTTTTTTTTAGAAAATAAATTTACTTTTAAAACAATATTAAAACTTATAACAAGAGAAAAAAATTCAAATTCGATTGAAATTTTTTTTGGTGAACTTTGAAAGTTTGATTGAATGATTTGTTTAAATTAAATATTGTTGATTCAAACTAATATTCTAATCTTAACGATTAACGGAAGTTATACGCTAACTATACTTATTTTGAGTCAGCAAAAAATAAAAATTAATTGCAAATCAAACAAAACTACTCTTATGATACTCATTAGATCAAGTTTTCGCAACTTTTTTTATTACTTCGGTGCTCTGATTAGTACCATTAGCCAAGGAAATACAAAATTCGATGCGTTCACATGAGTAACACCTTTCTTAAAGTGTGGCCTTGTTTTTAAAATATGCAATTTTTAAAAACCTAAAACAGTTTTGATAACTTCTAACTAAATTGAAGCGAACGTCTAAAGTGTTGCTTGCGGTGATAAACTCGGACATTGCGGGTGACATTGAAATTCGCTATACAGTCTGGTGAGATAAATAAGCCTTAAATTATCATCACTCCTATATTTGCTATCAATTCAAGAATCGGCATTCCATTCCCAAATCCTCTAATAAAAGTTAGTTGGTTAATGGAAAAAGAATGTTTTAGGTCAAAACGCGTTAATTTATAGATAAGCGCTCTCATGTTTGCATTTAATAAATAAATATGTATTTAGGTATATATGTAAACGGTTTATTTGTGTGCATAATTCAAATTTTAACGTTTCATTTAATAAAAGGAGTGAACTTTATTAATGACAGCAACAGAAATAGTTTTTTTTTAATTTTTCATAAAATTGCGATAATATCACGTTAATTCATATAAAAAAATGAGAAAAAAGCATATTTGAATTACAAATGAAATTACATATAAATTATATAAATAACTAATATATATAATAATAATAATAATATATATATATATATATATAAACAATTAATATTTAGCGCATACCTTAATTAATATATAAAATAATAACATTTATAACATAATAAAGTTAAAAAAATCGATAGGTTTTTTGTCTGCTAATTTAAATGCTTTTACCCTTTTTTATATATCTTAAAATAAATTATTTTTGAAATGAAATATATATGCTATTATATTAAACTAGAATTGGAAAGCGCTGATGTAAAATTTAATATGGTTTCGTTCGAATCGATAGCATTACTGCTAAACTCATTCAAATATGCCATTAAAAGATGACGACCAGTGCCACCACTAGTCTTCTCACTCAGACCTAAATTCTCTTCTACGTCAGGCCTATTAATATAAAAATTAATATTTTTTTCAAAAAATTGTTTTTCTTTCATATAACTGATAGCAAAAATAAAAACCGGTTAATTCACCTGAAGTAAGGCACAAGAATTAAAAGAAAGCTAAGAATGATAACGAAAAATGATGATTTGAATGAAGCGTTTGCCTGACCATTCATTGTCAATAGTTTTTTCATTTTCATCATTAGTGTATCATTTTCTTTTTTTAGTTTAATCACTTCCTTCTTTAACTGTTCATTTTCGTGGTTACGCTCGTCAAACCTTTTCTCGAGATCCTCTAAATATTCCTTCTTTCGCTGACGAGAGCATTGCGCTGACTTTTTATTTCTTATCTTTCGCCGAATTTTGCGCAATATTTTCTCCTCGTGTTTAGTTAGTGGTAAATTACCGCACGGAAAGTCGTGATAACCTATCGATTATTATGTTTAAATGCTGAGTACATTGATATCCTATTATAACATTAATCTGTGGTTTAGTAATATTACCTTCTTTATTAAGAAGTCTTTTCTCTTCGTCAGTAAGCACTAAATCTGTGATTTGTTTAGATCTTGGAGTTCTAGTTTTAGGTGAAGTTTTAGGCGAAGATTTAGACTCTTTTGGCTCCTTTTTAATGACAGTCTGAGCGCTGAGCAGCACAACCTGAGGGTAATCGTAGCTGTGTTGCGGGGAACTCGAGTGACTCGAACACTCATAACTAAGTGGTGAATCAACCACACAGTCTTCGCTGCTATTAATTTCGACCTCGTTATCGATTTCTACTTCACATTTTATATTTACTGGTTGCGGTGATAGTGAATCATCGTTCGAGGATTTACTTGATTCTACAGTACACACACATACAGTATAAGTTATATGCTTTAATACGCTCACACTATATATAATTATGTCAACAAAAAAATTTAATATAAAAAGCGCTTTATTTATAAAATTGGAAACTAAGTTATGCTCTGCTGATAGTTTTGTGACATTAAGGGGTTATCACTAATAAACATTCATTAAATGCATAATCACTGAGTTTTCAACAAAAAAGAAAAAAGTTCAACGAATTTCAGCGAATTGAAAAAAATTATATAAATAAAAATCTAGAATAAAGGGATTTATCAAAAAAAGGTTACGTAACACATGATTAACTATTATAATATATGATGGCATTGTGTAACGCAATACTAATTAGTTTTCTATAACATACTCTTAAAAGCGATATACGAAAACCGTTCAAATTAACGGTTCACTGATTAAAATAATAATAAAATGTTTGCAAAAAAAAAACAAAACAACAAACAAACAAAGTGTGGCACAAACAGCACAAACCTGTGCAAAACTCGTCGTCAAACATGTCGTGATTAAACATATTGATGTTATCACAGATACCATTTCCAATCCACGGGTCATTGCTGTCCACCATTTGAGTGAACGCCAGGTTCAGCTCTTCGTCGATCGCCGTCTCGAATGTGGACAATAGGCTGTTGGGCGACAGACTCGAGTCATTTTCGTATCCGTTCATCACTTCCATCGATGGTTCACTTTTGATTCGCATTCAAAATTAATTTACTTTTCGCTTTTTTTCTGTTGCAAAGCGGTTGTAGATGTCTATCAATTTTTGTTAACAATATGTCAAACAGTTTTGTAATAATAAAAAAATCTATAGACTTATAACTTCAAACATCAAACAAGAAAACACAGCAATAAACAAACTTGTTTTTTTTGAATGCACTAAAACTATTAAAAAACACTTATATTAGTCGCACAAATAAATTTCGGTGTTTCAGTTGAATAGCGGTTGAATTTCTCCGAAATATGTTGTGTAAAATCTAATCAATTGATTTTGAACGCATATGGCATTTAGCATTCAACTCCGATTTAAAGGCGTAATGTAATGTAATGTAAACGCTCGCAAATACTCGCTACTACTGAGAGATATATTAATTTGAAGTGCGAATAACTGGCATCGAAAGACACGTAATCTTTAAGCGAGAGACACCGCACTAATTGGAGAGTTCAGTGCAATCACTTCTAGTCACAAACAACAACACCCCCTCATGTTTTAATGGTTTACTTGCGAGCGTCTCATTGGTCGCCAGTCTCTATTGCGTGCAAACGTGCAATTCTGACGTAACTGTGCGTAGAGTTGTTCGCTGGTGTTTTAAATTCTTTTCTTAATAATAATATCAACGCTTTAAAACCTTTAAATTGGAAATTCTGTTATTAATAAAATTAAATTTCATACTGTACTTTATTAAGTCAAACAAATGAGAAATATATGTAAATATTTAGTGTTGTATTTTCTTTTTATTTTAAAATTTAATTTTCTTTTTCTTCTGGAAAATTTTGAATATATCGTTCTTTTTCTTTTTCTTTCCATTGATATTTACCTTAAAGTATATTTTTATTTTTCAATTTTTCTTTTACTCTTTTTCGTAAATTTTCAATTTTTCTTTTATCTTTTGCAACAATACTATAAATTTCTTATAATAGTTTAATTTTAATTTTATTGCAATGATAATTGCATTTAATATAATATTATAATAATAAGTTACTTATTTTAACTATTTAAATAAATTAACTAAATTTACAAGTACTTCAGGTAATAAAACAAAATTTTAAGTCAATATAATTGAAAAAGACTAGTGTATTAAAATCGTTGTTTATTATGCCGAGTGATTTAAAATTTAAGGAAAAATTAAATTTAGAGTTGATTCGTAATAATTTAATGACTAAAAATTATTGAAATCCTGAATTTTATTGGTCAAAAATACATTTTATTAGAAATTTTCATTATTAACTTCGATCTTAAAAGTTTAAAGTTCATACGTTAAAATGCTTACCTCTAATAAAATTGCTATAATAGTACGTCTCATTTATATTAGTACTGTAAAGTGTGTCGATTGATAGGCGCGCACTCCTACTCCGTTAACCCTTTAAATAAAGCATAATAATAAATAATACGAATCATAGCTTATATTAGAGCGCCCGACGACATATCATATGTGCACACAAATATTAACAAACATATGAGAACGTGTGTCGCATTTTTCTGTTTCTCATCGCTTTTATATCTTTGTCGCGCAGTCACGGTCTGAGTAAACAGCGGTATGAATATGTGTTGAAATACTATTGGTAAGCGTCTCGTAATAAGTGATGAAATAACAAACTGTTTTGTTGTCATAATAAGTGGTGACTCATAATCGCAGTATCATAACATCATAATATCATAATATTATCAACGCGTGATTCAATCGCACAACTATTCGCAAATCGCGCAAACAATGGATCCGTCACTGCTTC
>JAQIVF010002612.1:0-10706 GCA_034698365.1 Steganacarus magnus | reverse complement strand
TTTTTGTAATATTAAACCATTTTTGGTTCGCAATAAACTGTATAAACAATCAAATGATTATTACATTTATAAATCAAATGAATACCTGTTAATGTCTTTGGCATTGAGTTTTAAGTTAAACTCTAATTCACTCCAATTCACTAATTTTTCTTCTAATTTATTCATATTTTATTTGCCAACTCATAAAAGATAGTTTAATTTAAAAGATACTGTAATTCAAAACTAATACAAAGCAAAAACAATACTAAATTTTAATGTAAAATACATACACTATAATAACAAAAAGCGCCAAAATATTTATAAATATCTTATGTGCTTACAGTTAACACCAAATAGCGATAACAGCAAAGTATTTCTAATTAAAGGTGCTAATGGTTTGACTTTTCTAAAACCAAACCAAACCTGAAAGTTGGGAAATAAAACCAATCCAAACCAAATGCTAAAATATTAATAAAAACCAAGTCAGACCAAACCAAACCATTAAAAAACCATTAAAAAACCATTAAACCATTATGTATAAATTTATTAAAAATAAAATATTAAATGTTCATAAATTGATATAAAAATAGTTCATTATAGTATTAGAAGAGTAATTCACAAATTTAGAAGAGTCGTCGTTAAACTTAGATAACAAAGACAAGCAGTCAACTGACGGGTTATATTTCCAAATCAAAGAATTTGATGAAAAATTTAACGGTTTAAAGGGTGAGTTGGAAGACTATACAAACAGCATTAAATAACATTACATAAACAGTATTGAATACAAACAGCATTATTCAAACCGATTACTTTAAGAAAGCTAAATCTCTATTAAATGAAGTGAGAAAACATTCGTTTACTATATTCAATGCATTACAGCGAGTAGAAGATCATAAAGTTAGGTTATTATTAGCTGGTGATCATAAGAAACAACAGACCTCACTACAGGATCCATTGGAAATGAAAAATATAAGTTCCAGTGAGAATAATAAAATGGGGTATTTTTTATTGAGAATTTTTTTGTCTGGCTTTCTTAAACTAATTGTTATAACAAGGCGTTTCAATCAATTTTGTTTTACTCTTGCAAAATATTTGCCAGACCCTTCTCAACTGCTAATTATCTAATATTTTGTCACAATTTTTGAACAAATTAAGTAAATAACTTCTGAACAAAATGTTATATTTCTCAAATTTTGTATTAATAATTTAAATCAAAATATTAAATATCAATAAAAATCGGGAGTGTCTCGTAATAAACGTCCGTCCTTAGCGTTGTAACACACGTTCGTCGTTCGTATCGGGTGTTGAGTTGCAGTCGCGACGATAACAGCGATGAATGGCAAAGAAAATGAAATTATTTTATTGATAGTAAATTAAGAGAAAGTATAAGAAAAATAGTCGCGTGTTGATGTTAGTTATCAGATAACTATTTGGTTTGGTTTCAGAAACCGAACCAAAATACTTCTGAAGTATTAAAAGTAGCAGCAAAACACAATTTAGAATATTTGATTGAATTTTAATTTAATAAATTGTGCCACTAGAGCGCACTCCCAAAACGCAAGCATCACTTTTTTCATGTTTTTTTTGGGCCCATATAAAGGGCTGTTTGAACTCTGTCTCTCTCTCTCTAACACACAAAATTTTGTTTTTCAATTTCTCGAAAATTGTAAAAATTTGATTCAAACGTTTTCATTTCAAAAATAAATTTTTCTCATCAAATCAAACTCATTTTCATTTGATTTGTGATCATCAACGGTCACAATTTTGGCGCAGTCGACAGGATTTCGACTGTTTTGAAAGACGAAAAACGAAGGAAAACGTGACGCAACGCAGTTTCGACAAAACCACATTTTCGCAACGAAATGCAATCAATGCCGAAGAAGAAAATTCATCATGACAGTGATGAATACATTGACATGACTATCGCTCTTGATTTTGTTCACCGCAAAGAAGGCTCGAAGGCGTGACAAGTAAGTATTGAAACGACACGTCTTTGATTCGAATGCCGAAATAGATTCAATGATTGTAGACATCGTTGATATCCTACCGACTGCGCCAAATATTTGTAGTGTATGTTCGTAGTAGAAAACGACCAGTAGATATCCAGAACCTCTAGACTTAGTAGCTTAAGAATAGAATAGTTAGTACAATGTAGAACACAAAGAATGTACCACAAGAACACACGTTCTGTACCACGATGTTTACGTAAGTGAAAACAGTGTTAAACATTAGAAGCAATAGTGTTAGGAAAAAGACAGCTTTCTAGTATACAAAATGCTTTATTAGAAAATACATGTGAAGCATTATACACGTGAAAACAGACTGAATAGTTATAACAGTAATGTTATAACAGTAGTGTTACAATAAGTGATCTATTAGTTACATGACTAATGCATATAGTATTGAATAGTTATGTGTCATAGTGTAATGACACATACACTACAGAAAGCGACGTGCAAAAACATGTTTACTCTCTTCTGGCAGCAGGCGTCATCCGAAAATCTCATTCACAATGGGCGTCACCACTTTTCCTTGTTCCGAAAGCAGACGCGACGCTCAGACCAGTCATCGACTTCCGAGATGTCAACAAACTCACATTTCCTGAATGGCACCCATTGCCGCGTATTCAGGACCTCATCAACCAACTCAATGGATCAGCAATCTTCACCAAACTCGATGTTGCGTGGAGTTTCTGGCAGATACCTTTGGATCCGGAGTCAGTTGAGGTCACGGCGTTCGTTGTTCCAAACGGCCACTATGAGTGGCTTACTCTTCCGATGGGTTTCAGAAACAGTTCGAGCGTGTTCCAACGCGAAATGAGGCGGATTCTTGCCGACTTCCTTGAAGAAGGTGTTCTCCAATTCTTTGATGACATCCTTGTCCACACGGAAACAATTGATCAACACATCAACCTCCTGAACAGAATTCTGGAACGACTGTCACAGGAAGGAGTCAAACTCAGACGCGAAAAATGTCAGTTCCTGCAAAGTGAAGTCAGCTTTTTGGGACATGTTGTCTCTAAAGGACAAGTCAGACCTTCAGATGACAAAACAAGGGCCGTAAACTGTTTTCCAATTCCGAAAACTGTGAAAGACGTCAAATCATTTGTGGGACTGGCAAACTTCTTTCGAAACTTCGTTGAAAACTTCAGCACAATTGCCTCGAGTCTCACTCAGCTCACCAAACTAAATGTCACCTTCCGATAGGAAGAGGAGCAACAGCGAGCTTTCGACACACTCAAGCAGAAATTAACTGAGCCGCCAGTGCTTACAATCTTCTATCCATCGCTTCCAATCACCCTGACAACGGATGCAAGCGGGTCCGGTTTGGGAGCAGTTCTCACTCAAAGACGCGAAAATGGCGAGCAACCAGTTATCGCCTACTGGTCATGCAAACTCAAAGAACATGAGGCGAGGTATTCGGCACTCGAGTGGGAATGCTTGGCGGTGGTCAAAGCGATCGAACACTTCAGCCAGTACCTTGAAGGTGTCAGATTCGAAGTCATCTCTGATTGCTCCAGTCTCCAGTGGCTGTTCAGTGTCAAAAATCCGAACTCCAGACAATTCAGATGTTCAATCCGCATCAGTTGCTTCGACATCAAGATCACACATCGACAAGGAAAATCAAAGTCGTTGATGCTCTTTCCCGAAACGCGATTCTTCATCTTCAAGCCGGGGTTCTTCACTTTAGTCCAAACGATTTTCTCAGCCATCAGCACGAAATTGCAGCGTATCAGCTGCGAAATCCAATTGTGTTGAACGGTCTGATTTTCATCCGAGTGCGAGGTGAGGACAGATTGGTCGTGCCGCCCTCTCAAGTCGACGATGTTCTTTTTCAATTCCATGACAAACTGGGTCATCAGGGGATCGAGAAAACACTCCAAGCAGTTCGTTCTCGACTTTGGTTCCCAGACCTCAACAGTCGAATCACGACGCACATCAAAAGTTGCACACGTGTCAGGTCGCCAAGCAACCAAACCAATCACTCGAAAGACCGTTTCATCCAATTCCAACGCCGGAAGGTCCTTACCAGATCTGGGCTTCGGATTGCATCGTGATGGGATCAGCAGCCAACAAAACAGCAACCAAGTTCATCATCACCGTCGTTGACTTGCACTCAAGGCATGTCTGGGCGCGGTCAGTGAAACACATTACAGCTGAAGGCACGATTGGTGTCTTGAAAACCATCTTCGATGGGGTTGGAGTGCCGCAATCGCTTCTCACGGACAACGGAACAAATTTTGTCTCAAAACGTTTCAACAACTTTCTCGATTCGAGTCGAGTCAAACAACTCCTCACGCCACCACATCGAAGTCAGGCGAACGGTCTCTGCGAGAGAACGAACAAATCAATCATCAGCGGTCTCCTTGTTGCACTCGCCGATCAACCAAAGGCAAGGTGGTCAACACTGCTCCAATCCGTCGTCAAAAATCTCAACAAAAAAAGTCACGACGTCACGGGCTTCCCACCTGAGTACCTTCAGTTCGGGTTGTCGTCGGTTGACGTTCCAAATGTTTCTGTTGAGGAGGCAAGACGACAGGCGTGCCAACGATCACGTGAACGACAAAAACGCACTCAAGCCAAGCAGTTGTTGACATCAAAACCATCAGACTTTCAGATTGGTGATGCAGTAAGGAATAGTTTACCGCACAATCATCCCGAACTCGGAAACAAGCTCAATCCACGCTGGTGGGCACCGTGTTTGGTCATCGAGAAGGTCGGACATGAAACATTTCGACTCCAGCAAATTGATCTCAAAGACAATTCAATCATTCGCACATTCACTTCTCACTCCAGCTTTCTCTCGCCATACGTTTGGCGAACAGAGAGTGACAACACAAATCAGTTCACAACAATCGAGAATGATCTCAATGAAAATCAAATGATGAGTGATTCAACTCAAGGTCATCCACTCGACGATTCAAACGCATCAATCACTCGTTCATCAAATGATTCACACTTAGACACTCATAGTGTCACACCCGCTACTCATTTGCCAACTGATTCATCCTCAAACACTCATTCGACAACATTCTCATGCATCCGCTCAGCAACAAAAACTTCCTCAAACTCAAGGACAACGAGTTTGAAAACGCAAAACATTCCTCAAACACATTCATTTCAATTCAGTCATTCAGTGTTCACACTCAAAATGGAAGAGAAGAGGAAAACTTCAATGCAGATTTTCAGTCGAAAAGTCCTGGCAAACATTGGCACAAATTGCCGACCCGATTGCCTCCAATGATGGAGTATCTGCCAGCGAGAGAGAGAGGAGATCCGAATCCGCAGCGGTATGATGCGCTGCCCGAACTGAATCGGCAAACAGTCGCTTCTGAGTGGCGTGAAAGACATTCTAGCAGTGGAAAAAGCAAAACTTCGAAATTCGCGAAGGGAATCGGTCTCAGGATCGCCAACAAATGAGGGACACCGAGCATCGAGAAAGTGAAAAGAAACGACTCGCAGAACAGGAGAAGAAAGAGCAACAGAAGAAACGTCAAACCCTTCAGGGTTATAGCCAACTAGATGGTCAGCAGCCTTCGTGCAGCGGTTGGCGCAAAAACAAAAAGTGACCGGCTTTCTTCGGCGGGGAAACTGTGCCACTAGAGCGCACTCCCAAAACGCAAGCATCACTTTTTTCATGTTTTTTGGGGCCCATATAAAGGGCTGTTTGAAATCTGTCTCTCTCTCTCTAACACACAAAATTTTGTTTTTCAATTTCTCGAAAATTGTAAAAATTTGATTCAAACGTTTTCATTTCAAAAATAAATTTTTCTCTTCAAATCAAACTCATTTTCATTTGATTTGTGATCAACAACGGTCACAAAATTAATTGATATTATCAAAGATACAGAGATCGTTTAAATACTAAATTTACTGTTATAATATAAGTATCAGAAAATAATGTATATATGAGGTTAACGCTAACACAATTAAATATTTGCGAGTCATATGTTGAGCCTAAGCCTAAGCCTGAAGTTTTTTATGCAGCCTAAGCCTACAGCCTACAACTAACTCAAGTCTGTCAGCCTAGAGCCTATTGCAAAGTCTTAGGCTCAGCCTAAACTTTCATCTCTAATAAAAACCGATATGTGAAATGAACAATATATGTGAAATCTAATATTAGATCACAAATTGTATAAATTTATCACAAATTTTTTTTAGTGTATTTTTCGAGAATTGTTTTATAATTTTATGTTTGTTATTTATAATTTAAAAATTATATTTTAAACTTTATTAAATTCTACGAAATCAATTGACAATAGATTTGCCTGTATTATAGGCATTTAATAAATTGGATATGTCCTAAAACACAGCCACCGTCAACACTGCACATTTTCACAGATAAATACAATTAAACCTGAAAAATATTAACTATGAAAAATAAATATTATAATAATGAACATTTGTATAAAAAACTAATATTAATTAATAAGAATTATAGTTTAAATTTATTTTGTAAGAAAACTAATTAATATCCACTCGAAATTGAAATTTCTTCATTATTAAAATAAATTAATTTCTATTGTATATTCTGTAACGATGACAATATTTTGTTGGTGACTGCGTTTTGGGACATAACCAATAAATTACTAAATAATAGCACTTTATGTTTACACGTTGTTTATGATGTAACTTATTTTAATTCTTGATTTTTGAAGATCGAAAAATATTTGGAAAATGTTAACAACAAATAGTAAATGGTTGCATGTGGTTATTAGAAGACGCGTAATGATAGGAATGACGCGTACGCTGTCGTGTTGTGACAGCACTGGCGAAGTGAGAGTGCGTTTCGCTCCGAGTCCCACAGGTTTCATGCATTTGGGTGGTCTCAGGACCGCGTTTTTTAACTATCTTTTTGCCAGAAAAAATAATGGATGTTTTATCTTAAGAGTAGAAGACACAGATAAAGTAATCACACTTTAGTTATAGAGAAAAAAAATAAAAAAATAAATTTAGATAATAAAATCAATTGATAGGATAGAATAGTATCGAATTCAATTGAAAACTTAGAGAAAGCGTTGGTATGGGCCGGACTTAAACCCGATGAAGGACCGAGTTTTGGGGGACAGTATGGACCTTATTTGCAGGTAATATGGCTTGAATTCTGCTCTAAAATATAGCTATTATAGAATAATAAAACTGCAATTATTTTAGTCACAAAGACTAGAACTGTACAGAGAAAAAGCGATGCAATTGTTAGAGAGCGGTCACGCGTACCGATGCTTCTGCTCTCCGATAAGACTTGATTTAGTTCGCAAAGAGGCAGCAAAAAATCGCGAAATTATTGGTTATGACAATAGATGTAGACATTTGTCGCAAAAAGAAATCGACGAAAAGTTATCAAGTGGTTTACCACATACTATACGATTAAAATTAAAGGATGGACCAATTAGTTTTGATGACATGGTTTACGGTGAACTAACATTTGATTTATCGAAAGTGGAATCAGATCCAATTATATTTAAATCAGATGGTTATCCGACGTACCATTTGGCAAATGTTGTGGACGACCACTATATGAAGATAAGTCACATACTGAGAGGTATGGAGTGGCAGGTGTCGACACCAAAGCATCTCATGATGTATGAGGCGTTTGGATGGAATGCACCAAAATATGCTCATTTACCACTTATCTTGAATTCCGATAAAACAAAACTATCAAAAAGACAACAGCACTTGCATATCCAATACTTTATCAATAATGGTTATTATTCCGAAGCTATTCTTAATTATCTCACTAATTTTAGCGGAGGATTTGTCAACAAGAATAGCGATAAAATCGATACGATTGAAACGTTAACTGAATTATTTGATATCACTCAACTAAAAGAACGTAACTGTAAAATGGATATCGAGAAAGTTAAGGAATATAATCGATTATGTATTCGAACATTTATTAAGAATAACCAAATTTCAAAACTAATTGACGATTTGAGAGCATTATTGCAAAATAATATGGGCTCTAATTTAGACTTATCCGATGACTATATTAGACATTTGATTTTGTGGTGTCAAGTAAATTTAATTTTTCTTTTAAAATATAAAATGCTAATTAAATTAATTTTTCTGATTCTAAGGACAGAATCTGTACGCTTAACGACCTTATAAACAATCAAGAATTTAAATTTTTATGGAAAGCGCCTGAATTAACGTGGGAAATGAAAAATTTCGGCACAAAACAATATACAGGTTCAGAATATTTTTACTTTTGTGCTCAATTAATAACTATTTAAATTTAATTACAGATAACATTCTAAGAGAAACGATAGATTTAGTAAATTCGAACAAAGAAAGTACCGATATTTCGCAATATTTTAAAACCCATTACAAGACTGATAAGTCGAAACCGAAGGAATACGTTAGAGTTATGAAATTACTGAGAATGTCATTAACAAACATAGAGGTCTATTCGTGTTACGCAATATCTTTGTTAAATCTTATTTATTCATTTTTTGATAGAGCGGGCCTCCAGTCGTAGAAATTATGGATATGTTGGGAAAAGAAAGAACCATTCAATATTTATTAACTGCTAGTGAATATGTAAACAAATCCTTTTAATTAAAATTTTTTAAGTTAAAAAAATGTCAAACAAGTCTATGCAGACGTTTCTGTAGTTGACACGTAATTTTGGTGAATCATCTCCTCTTTGTTGATGAGATGATTTGTTTTGCAAACTAATTGCATCAACGAATCGATATTCCGAGACCAATCGTTTAATACTTCATTTGGATCTTTGTGGGCAGAAAAGTTGACAATACCTATCAATCGGTCCACTTTCGCCCAAATTGTTTTATTAACTACTAAATTACTTAAGACTTCTTCGGTCTCCTAATTAATGGATAAAATTATTTGAGAAAAATACTATTGAAAATTCAAATAACCATCAATACATACATCTCTAGAAAGATCAAGCAATTCAGCCATTCTTCGCAACGATATGCGACTGTAATATTTGGCCATAATTCGAATATTCTAATATAAAATAAAGTGTAAAGTAAATAATAGACGAAAAATTTAATTTAATTTATTAAAACATGCATACATGCTCGACAACTCTGTTTTTAAGATCTTTCCATCGATTGTTGCCGACGTCATCGAAACCGAAAGCAGTAGTGGCCACACAGTCTTGAACACCATTTCTGAGAAGCGCTTCGAATGACTGTATGAATGCGCGCCAATTAATCAACTCAGCGGTAGTAAATAATTTGATAATTTCGTAATATCGCGGAATTTCTTGCAATACCTTTTCGTTCTTAATTCGATTTATGAGTTCGTACTGTTCGTTATCATACGGCGATAATATTACGTAAATCACGCAGTTTTTAATTGTTTCGTTTCGTTTGGACACATCCTCTTGAATGAGTGGTGAGTTAAACACTGCCAAATAATGTTTGCAAATGTTTAGATAAGAACTCTCATTTTGATCCAATTTAATCATTAATTCGTAATATTTGAACTTTAAATCCTGAACTGTTTTATCTTCAAAGTATTTGGTGTGAATTTTTTTGCTAATTATCTGCGTTCTCACGTAATCATTTCGCCCCAAACATAGTCTCATTTGCTCGAGAATGAGCTCCACTTTCTCTCGCTTATCCATCGAACCGTAAGTTTCGATTTGAAGTTCGAGCAAAATAGTTGCCGCCTCATCTGTTTTGCCCTCACTCTCTCTAATAAGTGCCAATTTATGAGTTAATCGAGCCCTTTCCACCTCTACATAGATCTACAACAGTAAATATCGTGTTAATAACATTCCTTAACTCATGGGTGCTTAACCAGCAAATTTTGCAATACTGTCTATTCCCTATAAAATTACTATTTGTATGTTATTGTCTGTCTCTGTCACAAAAATGTAAACAAATTCTTAAGTGACATACACTATGCATATTTTTAGTCATTGATAAGTAAAAGGTTTATTATTAATAAAAATTAATCGATTGAAAAAGCGGAGATTTTGATGAAACACTGAAGGAAAAAATATTTTATATCAACGCAAATGGATGGACAGAGGCAACAGAGGCAGTGGACAGGTCTCTAGTTTGATACAAATTCAATTAATTTCAAACAAACATTTCAAGTTGAAAACACTCTAAAAATAATTTTTATTTCACATACTTTTCCAGCCGTCACTGTTCTTAATATGTCGATATATTGCAACTGCAATTCTTTGGTTGGAATCGAATCGACATAATCGCAACACTGTTGCATCATTTTTGTGATCGATTGTTTGATCTGAGATCGTCTCTTAGTTAGTAATACAATATTATCCATCAATGCCTTGTAGTTCTTCGCTTCGTAGCAAAGTCTAACGATAGCCACCAAAACACGACTCGTAGAGTGAGTGTCAGCGCCCTATCGATCATCAAAGTTTGTTAACAATCATTATTAATAGTAACATTCAAACAATAAATCACTTACAGTTCGAGTTTGTTTTTCAAGCGATAAAAGTATATCCAACGCTTCCTCCAGTTTGCCATCCTATTCAACAAATTAAGATTATAGATATCATAGATAAGCTACAAAAGTTTATGTTTAATCAAACAAACTATCAAATTGTGAAACCTTCGCTAATTTGTCACAAATTGGTATCTTTTCGTCGACAGTGGTGTTGTAATCCACTTCCATCTTCACAAGTCTTCCACTTTCCGTAAATACGTCTGCAGACATGTTGTAATGGTTGCAAATCAATTGAATTGAAACAATTTATAATGTATAACAATAGTGTATTAC
>JAQIVF010002611.1:0-10706 GCA_034698365.1 Steganacarus magnus | reverse complement strand
AAACTATTTTATTTATCATTGGTTGTAAAATCTATTTTATTTATCATTGAGGTAGAGTTCTGGCCTATGGCTTGACCATAGGCCAGAACTCTACTTATATAACAACATACGTGTTTGTCCCGAAACAGCGATATTGGAGTGTTCCCCTCTCCGGGAGCAAATGCAATGGCAGTACTCTGATCGTGCCACAGTGTAGAGGTAGCGCTAGCATTATCGGGCTGATCAACTTCGTTCCACTTATCTTCAGTATTGTTGGCGTATGTGTCTGTTTCTTTAATTTTGTCTTCATCTAGTATAACAAAATCCTCTACATCATTACAGTGTTGAGATAGCCATTCATTCGATATTTGTATATTCTCCTGTTGGTATAGGGGAGTCGTAACTAAAAAACTCGCTGCATTTAGGATAACTGACGGTCGAACTGCTTCAAATTTGTAATGTGATTTAAAACCCATCTTACGCTTAAGTTTTATTTGAACGGTATGAGTGTCGTTGAATGCACGCGGTAAAATATTAACGGAAGTGTCAACAGATACTGGCACGTTGACAACATTTCCCTTCAAACCATACTGTTTTTCCACGCCCAATGGCCTATGGCCCTGTCACTAACAAAAATTTAGTGGCCCAAAACGGGATCTATACTATATTACCGCCAAAAATATTCTCATTATTAGTATCGAGGAAAATACCATTTTTAACTTAAAGAAAGTTCTCTTTATTAGTATCGAGTAAAATCCCATTATTATCAAAGAGAGCGTGATACACAGACAGACAGACAGACAGGCGGACAGACAATCCCAAATCCATATATCTGACAATTTTCTATCGAAGTCAGATAAATAAAAATATATTGATCAAAACACTCATTTTGAATCGATATAATCATTGAAAAACTTTTCAATTATTAAAACCGATTTTCTAAAAGATATCTTTATTACTTAATGTAAATTTATCCAAATTATATTAACAGAATAAGAAATTTGATAAATTATTTATTTATAACAGAATCAATATGCAATTAAAGATTCTATTACTATCTATGAAAAACTCGAAGCACTTATTTAAAAGAAAAATTCTTTTTTTAAAATTAAATTTCAAAATTTTGATTATAAATATGTTTTAATTGTCAATTTAAGTTAAAATAAAAATATATTGATCAAAACACTCATTATGAATCGATATAATTATTGAAAACTTTTTCTATTATTAAAACGGATTTTCTTAAAGATATAACTTTTGTACTTAATGTAAATTTATCCAAATTATATTAACAGAATTAAAAATTTGATAAATTCTTTATTTATAATAGAATCAATATGCAATTAAAGATTCTATTACTATATATGAAAAACTCGAAGCACTTGTTTAAAAGAAAAATTCTAATTTTAAAAGTAAATTTCTAAATTTTAATTATAAGTATTAACAAAAAATGTAAGCAATAATGAAAGTATTGCTTTTTATAACCTTTCACTTTTTTCGCAGCATTTATTAAAAACTATATTTATTTACATAGTGCTCATTTATAGCTATATACATATTATCAATAAAAATTATAAATTGACTATTTATTATAACAAGTGAAAACTTCTAGAAATTTTTAGTTGTAATAAAATGTTAAATTTAATTTTGAGACATTATATTGTAAATACGAAAGCCCTTTCGAACTATTTAATGTCGAAACATTTAACCGATCAAATCAATTAGAGTTGTTACAGTGTTGCCAAAATGCAAATCAACAGGATTTTATAGAGCCTGTAGAGAAGTTTAAAGCAAACACAGAGGTTATATTTAACTAAAAAAGCGATTCATCTTCGCGGAATTTTTGTTAGCTACCCTTTTAAATTACTGCAATCACTACTGTTGCAATATCGTCTGTTTCTGTGTCATAAAGAAGACAAAAAACAGAACAAATTAAAGAAATGCAAATTAAAAAAATGAATTGCTTGACATTTTGCAAACTCACGAAAATAATTATTCTAAAATAAAACAAATATTGGAAAAATTGCAAACACAAGTAGATACTTGAAGTGTTGCTATCAAAGAAATAAGTGACTCATTGAGAGCATTGCAATACATGATAACAAAAGCTTTACACATTGTTTCTAATCTTGCTGGTCGTTTACTTTTGACAAAAGATCGGATGAATGATAAAGCCAAAAACTAGAAAAGGGTAATATTACTTGAAGTATTTAATATAACTCTACCATTTGAATGTCATTTAAGTTTAACTAAACTAAAGGACTGTACTATAGATAAACTGAGAAATTTAATAAAAATTAGTTTTGATGTAAATACTAAAAGACATAAAACTGACATTCTAGAAGCTGATAGTTTTACTTTATTCGCTAAGAAAAATGCACTCTTTGTAAAATAAATTACTTTGGTCCCAAAGCAGTAATCTTTGATGCTGCGAGAGATTGCGTCACAGTGCTGCATCAAGTAACATAGAGTAATCGAAATCTTATTTTAATGCCAAGCTCCTCCCAATGTCTACGTATTTTTCCAGAAACAAATTCAAAGCGTTATTGGCGACAAACTTCTTGTCAGCCTGTATCAGAAATAGTAACTGAGGAAATCATTCAAATTAAAGTGAGCGACAAGTTTAATTATATCTATTGTTATGCACTAAAAATGACACTATATAACAAAACTGTCCTTTGTCCCCAATGTTTTTCAAACTCCTAGTAGTGCTGCATTTAATATTGACTCAATTACATACGAGAGTTCTCTTGTTAATGTTCAAAACATACTAAGTTTAGCGCCTGATCTCAGCTTTAGAATAAACTTTCATTTAATCTTAGCGGAATAACGGATCTTAGCAAAGATAGTCACGATGAAATACATAACACTCAAACAAGTAATGTACCAGAACATACATTTTTCGAAAATTACAATACCAACAAAATCATAATAATAGTTCTGATAATACTTATAATTATCTTAACAATTTACTTTAAATGAGGATACATAAAATCTTTTAATTTGAGACGCGTACGCGCTATTGAATTATCTAAACGTAAAAACAAAATATACAACTCAAAAAGTGAAAATCTAGCTCAACAAGAACAAATTACTAGTACTTAAACTAAAAATTTGAATACAACTGAAAAAGTTCTCATTGTATCATCCATGATTGTTGCATTAGTTTCTCCTTTATATTCAAATAAGTTTGGGTATAAAGTTATTAAATTAGGAATGGTTGTTTTATATCCGTTCACTACCACTAAATCAGAGTTACTCGTCTATAATTCCCATACAAAACAAATTGCGTAAATTTTGAGAGAAAATCAAAAATTAATCAAATTTGAAAATAAATTCAGTAATAAACGACAACTAATTGATAAAAGTTGTCAAAAAGTTTGTATTCACGAATATCTCGTATCAGATACATCTGCATGAATAATTATTAATTTAAAAGATTTAACAAAAGTGATATTATTTTTACGAAGTGTCATCGGATATCGATTACACACATGTGCCAAAAATTGATGCAATCACTTATTTATGTCTGATTGGTGGCATATTTTCGATGTTGTTTGGCGTACATTTTTATATGATATACGAGTATTTGATAAAAAACAGAATTTTTTTATAAAATTATCGTTATTCGAAGAATAGAATTCTCAAACAAAATATTTAAATACATTTGTAAATTAGTAATAATGTTAGCATTAATGATGTGCGCGCAAAATATTCAAAAACTGAACGAGAATATCAAAGTTATCACAATTACGTGCACATCGTTTAATCGCACACATATTATTTCTCTAATAAATTTTGGAATAACACCATTTAATTTCAATAGAAGTTATTTGTTTAGTTTGTATCCAAATTTAATAAAAGAAAACTCATTTTCACTAATAAAATATTATGTTCCAAAATATTATCGAATTCGGTCACAAATCGTTAATTAATTTAAACAACAATTTTCCTACATTTATCGAATCGTGTACAGTTGAAACTAAACTTAATATAAGTTATGACTGTACAGATATTTATCAGAATAAAATTGTATTTAATTCTAAACAAAATCGATATATTCTCAATAGTAAGATTCGTTTTCAAAAGTCATATTTCCATACTCTTTACAATCAATCAAAACAAATATCAAAACTAGATAAAAGAATTATTGAACGAAATCTCGAACAAATTAGTTTTAAAGTTAATCCTAAACATTTTATTGATGGCTATCCTTTGAAATTTCTATATATATCAGTTATAAGTACTGACAATCTATAAAAGTGTGTGGTTTTGAGTAACACTGAAACCATAACATTTCATTCTGCGCACAGATCGCAAAAAAATAATTACTGATAAATCTGCGAATAAATGCCATAAAATTTCAAATACAAACGTTAAAAGTGGATAATTTACACAAATCACATACAATTAATGTGCACATAGTTGTCTTATTCAGTATTTGCTCTATAGTTTAGACTGTATTCCGTTAACTGTTGATTTGAAATTGATTTAAATTATATAGAAAATAAAAACACGATACATTTTTTAAAACTCGTTCTAATGACACAGTTTATTTTTAAATAAATTTTGCGCAATTTACCTTATAAAATTAAAACTAAAGCAAGCGGGATTATAGCAAAAAATTAATTATAAATAACTGATATTGCGGCGCATAATTATTTTCTTGTGTCTCTGAATTGTTTCGCTCATTTTCAGTGCACAAACATGGTCGGACATAATTTTCTGCAGTATTTTCTGTATTTATTAGAAATTCTGTATTATTTTCAGAAGTTACGCTAACTGTGTCCACAAATGTTTTTATCATGTTTGATACTTCAAATGTATTGTTATCGACATTACCTTCCTATGTTATTATAATTAAATATATAAAAAAACAGATAAGTTAGCATGAAAATATAATAATGAATATAGCTTACCATATTTTTCGGTTTAACAACTGTTTTGTTATACCAACAAAAGTAGAGCAATTAATTTTTTTTCCTTAAACGCACTGTTCGAACACTTGTTTACGAATGCAAAAAAATATATAGAGCGCCTCTCTAAAAAAAGTTGAATTGCAAAACAAGGATAAACCCAATGCACAGCATAAAAAAAATATTTGTATTAAATTTAAAGTTTTAAATTTTTTAAACCCATTTACTATAGGGAATCAGTTCTAATTTTTATATATTCTTTTAGTACCCTTTATGCTCTATAAATATATGCAAAAAAATGTGAAAATTTAGCTGACGCAAAAGGGTAAAATTATTAAAAACCGATTAAACATATTTTAAGAATATACAAATAAATTGTGTTTTCAAGGCTAACCTCTTTTTGATTTATGAAAGTATTATAGAATTCTAACAGTTTACGCACCACATTCTTAAAACTAGTTCTATCATTTAATAAAGAATTTTAAAATAAATCAGATTAAGCATAATTAAATAATTAATTAATTAAAATTAAAAAATAAATATTTATTAACATTATTTGAAAACCCATATAATGAAGTACTTTAAAACTAAGAAATAATTATATCACCTAAATTAATATTCGTGAATGGAAATTTATTTTATAGAAAAATGCATAAAACATAACCTTCATCTAATATAATTAAACTAAAAATTACATACAATACCAAAATAAGTTGAACGACTTATCAAAGATTAATTCATTTTTTTTTCTTTTACAACATAATTTCTGTGTTTTAGAAAATTAATTGCTAAAAAATTAGACAGTAAAAATAAATAATCCAAATCAACAATATAAAAACTTAAAAATTGTTTAATGGACTAAATATAAACAAAAATAATTTAATAACATTATCAATATTGGTTGTGTAAAAAACTTTGCGACTCCACCTTTACTTTAAAATGAGTTCAGTCAAAAAAATTAAAATAAAATATTGACCCAATAGAAACCATAATGTCAACCTGTGTTGATATTATAACTAAGCGAACAGATAATTATATACAACCCTAAAATACTAACTTCAGTTATATTTAATTGGTTGTGAAGTTAAGATTAACAATATAAGATCTGTTACTCAGAACTCTCTACTAATTGTCATCATTTGATCCTTTGAAACTTTTATAAGCAATCAGAAACAATAACTGTCAACGGTGTTATTGAAGACATTTCAAAAGCCATTATCGAACGTGAAAAGAAAGACGGAGTTGCTAATCCAATATCACGAAATAAAAGATTTGGTTCCTTACTTGATCATACAGAATTCGATTCACTTACATTTGAACAATATTTGAGAGAAATAAACGTCAATTCAAGAGTGTTCGCCGAAAAATTGAATAACCAAACACCAATTATTAAACAAAAGAATTATAAGAAATAATATCACAAAATGTTTTTTCTCATCTTTCACGATAAAATAAATTGTCTGAAGAACAAATAATTATAAGAATTTTTCTCTTTCTTTTGGTAAAATTTTCTTTTGACTAATTTTTTTCTTTTTCTTCTATAGTTAATTTACACTTTCTTTTCTTTTTATTTATCTTTTTCTTTTTAATGTTATTTCCTTTATATTTATAAATTAAATACTAAAATCGATTATATTCAGATAAGTAAAAAAATAATGAAAATATCTATAAAATAACATTTAAAGAAAGTATGTAAATGTATGGAATGCCTGAAGAAGAAGAAATTTCCTAATATTTCCAAACCTCATTCAAATTAAAGTGGAATTTTGAGCTAGCGATGTGAATTTACTTAAATTCTGTAGTAATAATCAAAATTGATAGAATTATTTTGGGATTTAATCATATTATATTATTTTTAAGTAAATGATAAATTTTTATTTAATACGATAAATACTTTCCTTATTCGAAAACACAGTTTTAATAATATGATTTTAATCAAAAAATTCAGTATTGCGTAATAATAAAATTACCAAATAATTAACTTATATTTTGATTTTAAATATCTTATTTTTCTATTAATTCAAATAAGTAAATATTTTTATATAAATATCAAATATAAGCTATAAATGTTGTTTATTAATAATAAATTATCTTTTAATATGTGTATTAAAATTACAAAAATTATACTGAAAGCTTTTTCCTAACACTAAGTGCTCCTAAATTAAATATTGTTTTTAATTTATAAAACTCGTAGTATTCAACTTGTGTTTTGTGGTATAATTTTTCGTGGCTGACTGTATACTCAACAGTTCTATTCTTAACATTTCTGGCAAGGGTTATCTACTTGTGCTCTTCCACTATGTAAAGGTTAAAAATTTATTTAACATTAAAATTTCTGATTATTTCTGAAAAAAATTGTTTAATTTAATTATTTCTAATTAATAATAATTTAGATAACAATTAATCGAATTCGACACTCGATACTCAGATTATAGTCTTTTTAGTTTTACATTTCTCATGTTTTGCTATATATTTTTTAATTAAATTTAGAATCAAGAAACTGTAAATTTATATATAATTTTTACAAAAATTTAACAAGAAATCTTCATAATTAAATTCCTGGATGATGATAGATAGGAGAATTAGTTAATTTAATATTTTAAATAAATTCTGTATTTAGCAGTGTTTTCTGAAAGCATTTTTTTAACTAACACTACAAACAGAAAAAAAATCAGAATAAAAACATATAATTTATCTTATTTACAAAAAACTTCAAAAAATAATCCCTATTTTTAAAAAAACTTTCGGTTTGTCAAATCTGTTAACAAAATATTAGTGTTGTTTTTAATTTTGGATTTTTAATTTTGCTTTTGATTTTTTATTAAATTTTTATTTTGATTAATCAAAATTAAAATCAAATCAAAAAGATTTTGGAATAAGAAATCAAAATCAAAATTCATTTAAAATAAAAGTTTTACAGAAAATCAAAATTTAAAAAAAGTGGTGTAAAATAACATAGTATTTTGATTTTGGTTTTGATTTAATCAAAATCAAAATTTAAAAAATATCAAAAGTAAAATAAAAATTTTTCTGAAAATAAAAATCAAAATTTATTTAAATTAAAAACTTTTCAGAAAATCAAAATTTAATAAAAATAAAATTTTTCAAAAAGAACAACACTACAAAATATATGCTTTTCCAAATGGCATAACAATTTTTGAATATAATTCATTTTATTATTTTAATTAAATATTACTTATCAAAATAATTTCTTTTTAAACAATGCTAAAAATATTGATAATTATCAAAATTAAAGTCTATTTTACTGCTTTTTTATTTTTATTTTAATAGTATTAAATTAGTTAAATAATTAGTGTTGTTGATTTCCACTTTTTTAATTTTACTTTTATTTTTCTTTTGTGTTTATTTTGAGTTTTACTTTTCTTTTACTTTTTCTTTCAAATTTATTTTAAATTTTACTTTTCTTTTTCTTTCAGAATTTTTTTGAATTTTACTTTTCTTTTTCTTTTATCCTTGAATTATAATTTCAATTTTACTTTTCTTTTTCTTGAAGAAAAAGACAAAATATTTAAAAAGACAAATTTCTTTTTCTTTTTCTTTCAATGTAAATTTCCGCGTTTTAATTTCTCTTTCTCTTTTTCTTTTGTCTTTTAATTTAAATTCAAATTTACTTTTCTTATTCTTTTGTCATCGAATTCAATTTTAGTTTTACTTTTCTTTTTCTTTTGTCCTCGAATTTAATTTTAATTTTACTCTTCTTTTTCTTTTGACCTTGAGTTGAATTTCATTTTACTTTTCTTTACCTGTCTTCAAGAAAAAGGAAAAGAACAAATATTTCGTCTTTTTCTTTCTCTTTTAAAAAAGCAATAAAACACTATAAATAATTCATTTTTTTAAATAAAAACTGTTAATTTTATCTTGTTTAAAATAAAATAATTTATATTAAATCTAAACTAAGAGTCAATTGGATTGAACTTAATGAAGATTTTGAATCAAACTTAATAGAGATTTTATTTTGATTTGTTACATATTAATGGATATCTTAAAATAATATTAAAATAATAAACTATGCACTTTAATAACAAGTGTTAAAATTAATTTTACTTTATCCTAACAATTATTTATAAAACTTGTTCTTTTTTTGTTTTTTGTATTTTAATCCAATACATCAAAATGTATTTAATAGTTTTTAGAAGTTTTAGTCATATAATTGTTATAAAGTTTTGATTGAAAATATTCATAATTAAAAAAATTAAGTAATGCTTTAAAATTTTATTAATTTATAAATTAATATTTTGTAGAAACAAATAAATAAAAGATTAATTTATGATGAATATGATTGGGAGGAATTTTACTAAGTATCAATATATAAAAGAAACTATTATTTATATATTAAATGTTTTGCTTGAAAAATTAAATATCTTTGAAAAATTAAACATTTCTGTTTTTGTTTTTAAATTAAAATAGAGTTTTATTGTTCAAGTGATATTGTTTTTCAAAGGAACAATAATGAAATTTTTCATTCTATTTTACTGATTACGATTAATATATTTATTTATTTATAATCTAATTCCAAAATATATAAATAATAAAAAAATAATAAACTCTAGGTTGAGAAGTAGAAGACAAACAAATTAAATTAATCTTGTTTATTAAATGTTTGCACAAAATTTATGGTTTTATATCAATTAGTTTTAGAAAAATATCTGCATTTTACTAGTTTTATTTCTATTTAAAATGTTCCATTTTTATTTAATTTTAATTTTAGAAAACATTTGATTTTGATTTAATTGAATTTGAATTTAGAATTTTTAACATTTTCATTTTATTTCAATTTTGATTTTCTCCAAAACAATAATTTATATAAAGTAATTAAATTACAGAAAATGTTAAAACTTTAAATAATTCACATAACTTATTAATTTAGAGTCAAGATGTCAAATACTATATATTTTTGTTTTAAGGTTTTATTAGAATTTTTCTAAAAACTTTCTGTTTTGATTTGGCAGAGAATTCATTTATTTTGATTTTATTTATATTTGATTTTTTATGATGTGTGAACTTTTGAATATAAAATCAATTATTTATTAATTCCGTTATTTACGTATACAATATTTTTATTGGAATTAATTAAAATAAAACTGTTAATTATTTCTAAAGTCAAAATTTAAATTAATATACAAAACATATTAAATAAAATTAGGAGCACTGCAACCATAAGGTTACTTCTTTCAGGTTTTCTATTTTTATTATATTTTTATTTATTTTGCATTGATCTTTTCGATTTTATTTCTATTTAAAAAGTTTACAATTATGATTTACTTTTGATAAATATTTATTCACCATCACAAACTATTATTATAATCAAATATTAATTAGAAGTATTAAAGATAGAGGTTATTTAGTCAGCTTATACTAAAAACCTATCATCAAAATTATACTGCATTACCAATAGAGTTTGAAAAATGATATAATTTTTAAATAAAAATTTGTTGTGGATTAAATTATTTCCAAATAATTCACATTATCAATTCTTACTGAACATAAAAGTCTCGTTCCACTTCCACTTGACATTCATCAGATATTTCTGCTCCTTATGATTTAAACTTTTAAACTTTTTCTTAGATAAAAGCAATTTTTTAGATAGTTTGTGAAGCTATCAATTAAAGTAAAAATTAAAATTTATTTTAAGAAATAAAATAAGTAAATTATTAAAATAAATTTTTATTAATCTTAATAAATGTAAACTAACTCATGTTTATTAACTAAAAAGTAGTGTTGTTTCCATTTTTTAAAATCGAAATTGAAATCGATAAAAAATTTCGATTTCTATTTCGATTAATTGAAATT
>JAQIVF010002610.1:0-10712 GCA_034698365.1 Steganacarus magnus | reverse complement strand
CTGTCTGTCTGTCTGTCTGTCTGTCTGTCTGTCTGTCTGTCTGTCTGTCTGTCTGTCTGTCTGTCTGTCTGGATGTCCGCAGACATCTTAAGCCCAATAAGACTGCCATTATATCTTAATACATTAAAACATACAATTTACAACTTAATAGTCTGAATAATCGTCAAGTTAGAAATGTAATAAATTAACTATGTTTTAAAATAACAATGCGATAGGAGACCATATAGTGCTGACCATATATTAAAAAAACAACAGTTAAAAGATTTTTGCCAGAGTTACTGTGCAGTGGTCAACTTATGCAGAAGGGAAAATCTCAAGCACACCCTACAATTAATACAGCTGACCCGAATTTATCGACCATACAGTGTAATTAGTGCTATCATGACCACAATCAGTGAAAACATTTTTGCCAGATATCGGTCTACTATATAATGACTAACTGATCTAGTGTTGAACGTTCTTTCGCGTGTCCATCCAATTTTACACAAGATTATCGTTAAAAACGATAAACCTATTGTATGGATAATTTTATCAAAATAATTAGGTTTAATATTAAATAGTTACTTGAAAACGTCGGAGTCTATTATATGATTTTTATTTTAATTATAATAATATTTATTATTGTTAATTCATAACTTAATTGTCAAAAAATTTTGAAAATTTGTTACCGATTTCAATACATTTTACAACATTTTCTATTAATATTATCTTACAATAATCTTTGAAAATACCATGGAAGACAATAAGTTAACTAAAGAAGAATTGCGAAAATTTAAAGATAAAGAAAGGAAGCGACGATTACGCGAAAATTTACTGTTTAAAAAAGAGAATACTAGAAATACAAGTTGAAAAAAATCAAATTAAGATCAAATAAGTTATGGAAATCTATGAAAAATTAAAAAATTCTGAATCGCATCGTAAAGCAAGACAAGATGAAAAACGACAAGATGAACTAGAAAAAGATTCCGATGCCCATCGTCTTGTAAGACTAGATGAAAAAAGACGTCAACAGGAACGAGAGAGATTCTGATGCCCATCGTCTTGCAAGACTAGATGAAGATAGACGTCAACAAGAACGTGAAAAAGATTCTGATGCCCATCAACTTGCAAGACTTAATGAAGAACGCCGAGTAATACAACGAGAAAGGGATACTGAAGCCAATCGATTTGCAAGACTTGATGAAGAACGGCGGAATACTAAGCTCGAAAGAGATTCTGATGCTCATAGTCTTGTGAGATCAAACTTAAAACGACGACAAAAAGAGCGGGAAGTAGATAGAATTTCTCGAAAAATGGCGCGAATAGATATTAAAGAATCAATTACATACTCGGATTTATGCGATCAATATGAGAATTCAATAAAAATTGGTCCGACAAACGTATGCAGTTCGTGTTGTGGTTTGTATTTTCCTTCATCAATAAATATTGTTAATTTTAAAACACTCGAAGATAATGGAATAAACAAAGTTTTTTTATTACAAGTTTGCGATCTAAAAAGTGATAAATTAATGTTTTAGCAAAATACTAGATAAAAAAAGAAGTACTAGCAATGATACGTCAAATTGGATTACCTAATATATTTTTAACATTATCATCAGCAGAAACGCGTTGGAAGGAACTTTTAGTCATACTGATGAAAACTGTTCGAAATCAAGCTATTTCAGAGGAAAACACTTAGAAATTAGATTACAAAGAAAAATGCGAATTGATAAGCAAAGATCCTGTTACATGTTCACGTTATTTTGATAAAAGAATTCGAGAACTATTTCATGTATTACATCATTCAAAGGGTCCTTTTAATGAACATCTTATAACTGATACTTACATTCGTGTCGAATTTCAATATCGCGGCAGCCCACAAGTACACTGTTTAATTTGGTTAATTAATGCACCGGTTTATCAAAAGCATGATGAATCTATTAAAAACTGTTAACTTCATCGATAAATACATAACCGTAAACAGTTTAATTGATAAAAAATTAGAAGATTTGCAAACACATGGACATTCAAAGTCATGTAAGAATTTTATCGGAGAAACAGTCACTTGCAGATTTGATTTTCCTCAATATCCAATGCCTAGTACAATGATTCTCGAACCAATTGAATCAAGTAACGAGATAAAAGAAAGATTTGACGAAATTTATCAAACAATTAAGCAGACATTATCACAATTGGAAAAACAAAATAAAAATGGATCAATTAATTTGGAAAATATAAAATTTAGCGAATTTTTGTTAATGTTAAACATTTCAATGGATGACTATATATATTAGCTATAAGAACACAACTAAAGCAACCAAAAGTTATTCTTAAAAGAGAACTATTTAATATAAGAGTAAATTGCTATAATGAAGAAATTATAAAATTATATCGAGTAAATATGGACATACAATTTATTCTTGATCCATATAGTTGTGTGCAATACATACTAAATTACCTCAATAAACCAGATAGAGGCATGTCCAATTTCTTGCGAGAGGCTGTTAAAGATGTCATTAAAGGCTGTTAAGGCTGGTAACTTTAGCATTCGTGATTGGTTAAAAATTATTGGAGATCGATACTTAAAAGCTACGGAAATATCTGCTCAAGAAGCTGTTTATCACTTATTATCTATGGATTTATCGCGTTGTAGCCGAACACATGTTTTCATAAACAAAGGTGAACCAAGTTCACTCAATAGAATTGTAAAAAGCGAGATTGCTTTAAAAGAATTGGATAAAGAATCTAAAGAAATTTACAAAATAGGCGACTTAGAATATTATACAGTACGACCGCCTAGTATGAAAGATGTTTGTTTAGCAGATTTCTGTGCGAAATATAATCGAAATAACAAAAAACCAAACAAGCAAAGCAAGCGTAAATTAATCGAAAATGAAAACGACGACCACATTATGGAGGAAGAAGAGCTAGGTGAGACAATCATACTTGAAAACAATTCCGGATACTTGGAGAAAAGAAAGAAGCCAAAAATTATTCGATATAAGAGATATGATTTGAAGACCGACGAGTTCAATTAATATCGCGAACAGTGTCAACTTTATGTTCCATGGAACAACGAGCAAAATGATTTAATAAATGTTGATATAAAAGCGAAATATTTCAGAAATTTAGAATTAATAATCATAAACTCAGCAAAGTATGTTAATTTCAGAAAGGATATGTCTCAATTTGAAGAAAAATTTAAAGAATTTGAGTATAATTTGATGGAAAATGGAGAAAAAATGAACCAAAAATCCATAATTACAGCGTATACACCATTAATAAAAGTGCATAATACAGTCTAAGTCAGGATATAAATGAATCAGCAATAAAAGTAAAAATGGAAAAGTACTTAACTCCTAAATATAAATGTGATATCGACTATCGTAATTTAATGCAATCGCTAAATTCAAAGCAACGAAAGTATTGCATGCAACTATTGTATCATTTGAAAACCAAATCAGAGCCAGTATATAATGTCATAATTGGAGGCGCTGGTGTTGGAAAGTCTTGCCTGATTAATGCAATTTATCAAACCCTTATTAGATATTTCAATGGCTTACCAGGAACTAAACCTGATACTGTTAAAATACTATTATGCGCACCTACTGGAAAAGCAGCTTTTAATATTGGTGGTGTAACAACAAACTCAGCTATTGATATATTCAACCAAAACCATGAGAGTAGTACATTAAGTCATGACCGGTGAAACAATTTGTTAAGCAATTTTATCGTTTTAAAATTAATCATTATTGACGAAATCTCAATGGTTGGTATTTCCCAGTTCAAACAAATAAATATGCGCCAGCAAGATATTTTTGGTAATAAAAATGTATTTGGAGGAATTTCAGTAATATGCTTCGGAGATTTCTTTCAGTTAAGACCGGTTCAGGACTACTTTGTTTTTAAACAGAACAATAAAAACAAATATGGTATTCTATTTTAAAATCAATTATGACAAACGTTTTCAGCATATGAACTAACGGAGATAATGAGACAAAAGGATGATAAAATATTCGCCAGAGCACTTAATAATTTAGCTTCAGGAAACTGTACTAATGAAGATATCAATCTTTTCAAGTCTAGGAAAATCGCAACATAAAAACTAACTTCACCATTAACAGCTATTCATCTCTTTAGAACAAACGTAGTAGTTGATGACTTTAATTTGAAAGCACTAAATATTAACGCAAATATAGCTTATGAGAACAAATCCTACTGTTTGTATAAACGTATATAATGGACGGAGAAAATTTTGCGTTTCCATTATTTAACTTACTTGCTGAAATAACATCGAAGAAATTAAGGAAAGCATACGGATGTGCAGTATATTCCAAAGATGATTGTGAAATACTCTTCATTTATAAACATTACGATAATAAATCATATTTCAATTGCATTTCTGTCAAATTTAAAGAAATTGATATTCTACTGGTATACAACTCAAAATCAACATCAAAATTAGATTTGAATAGACATCTGCAAGAGTGTTTGGCAAAACTTAGAAGCGATAAAGTAATAATTGTTGGTGATTTTAATTTGGATTTATTGAGTAATAATAGTGGAGATTTTCTTTCATTTATGAACAGCCATGGATTTTCGTTAATTAACAGCGGTATAACTACAAATGGCAACACTCAGATAGATTTGGTATTTTCGCGTAACTTCACACCGAATGTTAATCAATATAAATCCTACTTTTCATACCACAAACCACTGTGGTTCGCTATTTAAGAATTTACTGTATTTACCAAACTTATGTATTTAATTAATATATAAACTTCTAATAAATTTTTAAATTATTCTCTGTCTTTTACTTATTATTAATAAAATTTATTTAAAAGCATGATGAAGTGAGCTCTCTATGAATTTGTCGTTCTTGTTTTATATTTGAATTATTATTAAACGAATTTAATTTATAAATTCAAAAATATAGTAGAATAACTTACGCATTTGTTTCGGAAGCCGAAAAGGGACTTCGGTTATAAAATTACTTCCATTATAATTTCCATTATAAATTTTTTCCTTAATAATTACTTCCATTATAATTACTTCCATTATTATTACTTCCATTATAATTTCTTCAATAATTTTTCATTATAAGATTATGAGAACTTGTCAAATTTTATTAATTTTTGTTGCTATTAAATCATAGCTAACTTAAAAGTCAAAATATGATTTATTAAATAATAATGTTTTGAAGTTAAAATTATATATTAAACAAGAACGAACATTCAAAATCGATATGTGACGCGTGTTCACTAAAAATTTCAAAAATGCCCTATTAGTGGGTCATTAGTTGAACGCTTGCCAATAAAAACCGCTCGAATGAAATTTTTTTAAAATTTGTCCGAATGCACATCGATATGTAGCGCGTGTTCATTACAAATTTCAAGAATGCCCCATTAGTGGGTCATTAGTTGAACGCTTGCCAAAAAAAAACCGCTCGAATGAGTTTTCTTAAAATTTTGACCATATATACAGTGATATGCGACACGTGTTCAGTAAATATTTCAAGAATGTGCGGCATACGGGTTATCACTTAAACGCTTGCCAAAAAAAACCGCTCGAATTAATTTTCTTCAAATTTTGAAAACATATACAGCGATAAGTGAAGCGTATTGGAAATATGATTCCATAAGCGTGCTTAACATAAAAACATCTAGGAGTATATTTATTTCATGAAACATCCGCAACGGATGTGATTCATTTATTATCAACTTATGTTCGTTTTCGTTTTGTCTTTCAACTTCCTGCTTCCTGTTTTTTTTGGCTTCGGTTACATTCCAAGGGTATTTTCCTATTTTTCAAGGATTCCTGTTCGGAGACTTAAATTGTTATGATAGGATTTATTAGTATGGTTATTTCTTTACAAAAATTACGTCAAAAATCTTTTTTAAACAATGTTTATACTAACTAACATTTCTGAATATATTTTTTTATCTGGAAATATTTATTTTAGTTTTAAAGTAAGTTTATTAACCTCCAATACTTTCTGATATTAAAGATCATCGATTATTATTGTATTTTGATAAGTACTTATTTAAGATGTTTTAAGGTTACAAACCAGCACTTTTTTTAGTCTTCTAAGGGTTCAACACTTTAGGAACATAGGGTTCAACACTTTATGCTCATAGATTTCCCCACTTTAGGCACAAAGGGTTCCCCATTTTATGCATTCAGGGTTCCCCACTTTGGTTTCCCCACTTTAGGGACTTTCTACTTAAATGTGTAGAACTACTTAATATATTTCGTAAGGGTAGTCCTGCAACTCTTCGAAGGATTCTAATTAAGTTCGCTTGTAAGCTCGATCTCAATCTTTCGGTCATTACCCAAAGTACGACAAAGATTGATTTGAAAACGGATAGCTTTGCTTTTATGCTAAGCTCTCGTTTAGCAAGGACTCCTCTGTTTAGTTGAAAATAATTGCGGGAGCTGCACCAATTCGTTCATCAATTTCTGTGTCCAACAGTCCGTTACTCGAGAATGTTACCCCGAGTTACTTAAACCTCTCCACCTGATGTAGGCGAGTTCCAATTATTAGCGGACTACTTTCTTCAGGAGTACGAGATATCACCATCGTTTCGTTCTTTTCAGTGTTGATTTTCATAGCAGCTAAGTCAGTTGTAAATCTTTCTAGTGCGTACTGTAGATCTTTCTTGTGCCAAAATTGCCAAGTCATCTGCAAAAAGTAGATGGCTTATCTTGACATCTTCAAGTTCGATACTCTCTAGACCAAGGCTGTTTCTTGAAATCCTGTCCATGTAGATGATAAAAAGGAGTGGTGACAAGACACATCCTTCTCTAAGACCAGCACTCACAGAGAAGGTTTTTGATTTACGTCCAAATATCCTGACACAACTTTTACTATCGGTGTATCTGGAAGAAATATAAATTTGACCTAAAAATCAAAAGTTTAAATTCAAAGTAAGCAGTTTCAATTTATAAAAATAATAATTAATTAATCGATATAAAAATTTTTCAACTTAATTAGAAATAAAAATTGATATTAAGGACAGTTTTACGTTTAAAGCTCAGTTGGATTTTATAAAACTTTATATGTATTGATCTTTCAAATTTTCAATTTCAAACACGTTTTAAACATAAATACAAATATACAGATTAAAAGATTGCGTCGTATTTTATTTCTAGTAAAATAGAAAATATTTAAGGCTTAATTTTATCAACAAAAAACTACGTACGCACACATTTAATGCTTCCATTTTAATTTATATTTGGTTACGTTTTTATTAGTATTGTGTCATTATCAATTTTCTATTTAGATTGTATTTTGATTTTGAATTTGATTTTCGAAATTTTTACATTTAAATTGTATTTTTATTTTGCTTTTTTAAATTATTTTCATTTAAATTGTATTTTGATTTTGATTTCACTATTTAATTACATTTTGATTTTCTTTTGAAAAATTTTATTTTTATTTGTTATCTGATTTTGGTTAATCAAAATCAAAATTCGATAAAAAATCAAAATTAAAATCAAAATTACAAAATCAAAATTACAAAATCAAAAACAACACTAGTTTTTATAGATTAGAATTGAAAATAAATAAAATAATAATTCAATTAATAACAATTTAAACTTAAAAACGTAAACACTAAGTTATTACAAGTTACAACTGCAGAATATATTCTTTTTACTGTTGAGAGCATTAATGGACTGAAGTGTAAATAAGTTTCATTTTAAGAAACTATAATACAAAAATAAATATTATGAAAACTATTTTTATGTAGTGTTATTTTACTTCAACTTTTTAATTTTGCTTTTCTTTTACTTTTTCATTCTGTTATTTTTTTAATTTCGATTTTATTTCGCTTTTGTATTATATTACGATTTAAATTTAACTTGTATTTCGCTTTTCCATATTATTCATTTTTTAATTTGTCTTTCGCTTTAAATTTCGCTTTTTTATTTATATTTTTAAGTTTTAACCAATATTTCAGCATAATAAATGTTAAATTATTACTAATTATTAATTATAAACTACAATACTCAATAAAATAAATTGAATAACCTTTTTTAGTCAAAAAACAAGGTATTATAAAGAAAAGCTAAAGTGAAAGTAAAAATCGAAACTCAAATTAACATGATTTTAATTTCGCTTGTAATTCACTTTATTTTTTAAAATCATTTTAATTTCGCTTAGTTTTTGAAAAAAATTTACTTTAGATTGTATTTCGCTTTAGCTTAAGTGAAAGTTAAAGTCAACAATAATTTAACTTCCGCTTTCGCTTTCAAAAAGCGAAACAACGCTAATAATTACGCATAATTTTACTTTTCTTATGCTAAAATATCGTTTTAAACTTAAAAAGCGAAATACAATTTAAATTAAAATCGTAATATAATAAAAAAGCGAAATACAAGCGAAATTGAAAAATATTTTAAACGCCAAGCAAAATACAAGTGAAATAAAAATATCAGATAAAAGCGAAAGCTAAAGTCAAGTTGAATTTAAAAGTTGCAATTTAAACAACACTAATTTTAATTTAACTTTTCTTTTTCTTTTTAAAAAGCAATACAACACTAATTTTAATTGATAAAATTTTAAATTTAAAAACTATATATTTATTTTAAAAGAAATTCTCACTTGTTACAACATAAACTTACTTATTATTTTTGGAGTTATGAATGAGTTACTTAATTTTTCATTTAATCTTCCTGTGTTTCATTTAAACTCTTTCTAATAAACCTTTTATATAAATTTATATAAATTTTACTAATTTTTACCAAAAGTATATTATTTATTACTTAACATAAACTTAATTTATAAAGTTTAATAATGTGATAATTTTGCAATTATAAATATTAAAGAAAAGAAAAAAAAGTTAAGGAAAGAACATTTGGATAACATTTAATAAAAAAAACATAAAAATTTTACTAAAAAATGACTACAAATTAAATCATATCATTTAATATTTTAATTTATTGTTTAATAAGCTTATAATTTTAAAAATATACGAAATCTACTTTATTAATAAATTTAACCGTAATTAAATACTGTTAAGGAAATTTGTGCGATTGTATTTTTATCAATCAAGGAAACTTAATGGAATTTTTTTTAATTATTTATATTTATTTTGTAATACTCAATACTCAATATTTAGAATACTCAATACTCAATACTCAATACTCAATACTCAATACTCAATACTCAATACAAAAACTCATACTCCAATTATAATACACTCATGATAATACTCTGTTGATTGTATTTGCATGACATTTTCAAAATTTTTGATGAAAACTGTGAATTTTAGTTGTTTTTGTGGATAATCTTTGTTCGTTTCGGGACTACGATGGAGTCTGCTGGATCGTTGGCCCCACAACCTTCCCGCAACGAATCTTAAAGGGGAAGTGTCTTAAAAACTGTACAAGTTTTCCCAATTTACTTCTCGTTAATCGAGAAAAATGGAAAAGATCCTCGCTAACGTTACTGTGGCATTGTCAATAAGCCCACAAGTAGTGCAATAAAGGAGCATTCATATTTGTTTGAAAAATAAAGAGAAAAAATATATATCAGAGAAATAATTGATAATTGTCTATGCAGATTCTTATTGCTATAAGCCTTGAAAATGTTTGACGCTAGTTGTGTATTAGACCTTTTCACATATAAATTTGAAAAAAACTTTAAATATCAATTCATTTCCAAACAGCGATGAAAATGAATTAGGAGAACAGCTGTTTTCTTACTTTAGACATAAATTTTCATCTAATTATGAAAATACAGAATCATTAGAATTGTGTGAAGATTTCTCTATTGATAAAGAAACTGAAGATTTTAGTGATAATGATAGTGAGAGTGAAAGTGACAGTGAAACTATTTATAAAAGTGAAATAGAAAACGATTAAAATGTAAGCAACTCATTACTTGCTGTTAAGAAAAGTTTATCATTTAATGATTGCTTTAGAATTCTTGACTTCAATTGGAATGATAAAGAAAATAAAAAATATGCAAAGTGGGCATATGTAATAAATAATTGCAAGAAAATTAAAAATGTTTTTATGAATAACAGATCAAACCTTATTAAAAGATTAGTAATTCGAGTAAATAAAGTAGAAAACACAAATGGAGAAAATTAGTGAATTAACTTTATCAGCATTCAAAGAGGCACGTCACAAATTTTTTCCAAGTTCATGATATCGATATACAAAGTTGGGCGATTTCTTTTTCTGAATTTTCATATGTTAACTTCCCAAATTTTCGAGACAGTACAAAATGGTTACGAAATTTCAAACTCAAAAATAGAATTTCAACAAGAAAAGTCACAAATATTGTGAGCAAGCGATATATTGATAATCTTCCTGAAATTTATTTAAACGCAAAAGAATTTGTTGGAAAATTTAATAATAAGTGCAGTCTTTCAAGTGACAATATTTTTAATAAAGATCAGTCTTGTTTTAATAATGAAATTCCAACAACCAGAACGCTATTTTTAAAGGGTGAGAAGACTACATATTGTTCAGCTAACTCCGTAAATTTAACAACACATTCCTGCCCAGATTAAGGGAAATTTTGACCATTAAGTACAAAAGAAAATCGATGTATTAAAATATAAATGTCCAAATGTTTATGTTTGTGCAACAATTTTTATAAATCACATAAATGAGTAATACGTTTTATAAATAATTATAAAATCACTTTACACATAAAATGAGTATATTTGTTTTTGTTCATTTTCAACCATATTAAAGTTATAAAACTAATTTGAAAAATG
>JAQIVF010002609.1:0-10714 GCA_034698365.1 Steganacarus magnus | reverse complement strand
AACACAAAAATCGATAAAACCACAAAATTCCATCAAATATATTAAAGTCGGGCCTTTTTAAAAAAACTGAAAGCCCGCCCCGGCCCGACATTTCTATTTTCAGGCCCGAGCCCGACAAGGCCCGACGAATTTTGTCGGGGGCCCGCGGGGGCACGAAATATCGGGGGCCCGTTTGGGAGTCTAATCTACAGCATCTTTTTCTTTCATTGTTTTATTGCAATTCCTTATAAGGTTTCGCATAATACATATATAATTTGCGGACGACTCATACATCTGTTGCTTACGCTGACGTAATTCATTTCGGACATAAGACTCATAATTAACTGCAAGAACTGTTTATAAAATTTTTCCACAAACAGATTCCACGATAAATTTTTGTTATAAACCTCAAGCGTAAACCAAACACGTGCGCTTCCGGTTATATACGCTCCCAATTTAATTATTCGTTTCGGTTCATCACATCCATTTGCATCGGCTATATAAATAAAGTCTTCTAACCAACCAATAGCCTCCTTCGGTAAGCCATTAAATATTCTTGGCTTCTCCGCCATTTGAGCACCGGCTACCGTCTGAGAAAGATCATAAACCGTCAGATTCATATCTTGATTCGTCAAAGTTTTAACAACAGTTTGACTGGTCCCCGCTTCAAATTGATCAGCCTTGTGAATTGTATCGAGAAAACACTTGCACAATGTTGATTGAGCCTTTAAATCTTCAATCCGTTTACCTCTCTCTACGGCCAAGCGGCCTAATTCTTTAACACTTAAGTTTATAAACTCTTTTTATTCTAACTTAATATTAGATCGATCAATATACTCTAAGAATCGTTCAAACCACTTTATCTCAGAATCTACGTTCTCACTGCTATCACTGCTAGACTCGTTCGACATCAAGCAAAAGCACCCGTATTCACTTCTACGGCAACCGTAGAATTATCATATAAAAGACAGTATTAATAAAATACAGGAGACTATCTCTTTCAACCTCTGTTGACACTTGTGCACACAGCCAAGCACTTACAATAGTTGCTTCCCAACTCAATATGACATAGTATATTATACACTAATAACCATCCTGTAGTCATTATTAATATGCATCCTGTAATCATTATTAGAGATGCAGTAACTAGCAACTATCCCATTATCTCAATATAAACTATTACAAAAATTCCCAAACATTAAAAATTTTAATCAACATCATTCTAATGTTAAAACATAAGTCACACATTGAGAAAATGATAACCATAACAGAACTACATAATACTTATTATAGGATTTTCCAAACAACAGATAATCTAAGAAAACATCAACATACCGCATAGCAACATCATCATCAATCAATCAATCAAATTAAAAAATATATTTTAAAACCTTATTCTGATGATATAAGTGATTTTATATTTATCTTATTCTTTGATTCTGGGCATTGATCAGCTAATTGTCGTATATCCTTCTTTGTGATCGCTATCTGGCTTAATAAGTAATTACAAACTTTAAATAATTCGAAAAGAGATGAACAGAGACCCATAAGATATACGACACCCATAAACAGCTTTTTGAACCAATAATTCAAAAAATCTACTTCAAAAATGATGACATACACATAAATTAAATGCCTGTAGTCCTTAGGCTCGTCTCATTTGTATAACTCCGTAACTAATTTTTTTTCACTTAACAATTTAATAGATTTGTCACAATACATGCAATCAATTTCGGTCATTGCGTCTAAACGTTTTCTCTTCAGCCAACAATTATCTCGAGAGAAAAAATTAAACGTGACTTACAGTGTTTCGAGGTATGCGTATAAGACACTGCTCTATCGTATTCCCTTAAAACTAAACAACTCTCCGCCAATAAATATCTCTAATCATAATTAACTTTATTGAGGCATAAACAGTTGGCCACAAAATATTGATCAATAAATTGTCGAAATCAATGCCATTAAAACATAATGAGTAAACAGCTCCACCGCCCATTTCGATATCTGCTATAAACCGCTGTTAATGCTTCGATAGTAGAATTGAATCAAATCATTTTTCATTAAATGTTGGTCCTTTTCTAACATTTAATCAAACTCAATAATAACAACGTTTACAAACGATACGTGCTGTCGTGCATATATTTTACTTGATATGGCAGAAAACATCTCTCAATGCACACAAAACACACAGACAATAATACGCAAAAACCAAAAATTACTCCAAAAACTTTCACTTAGACAACCTAGATTTTTATTGCAACATAAAAACACTGTGTAACACTTTCTTATAAATCATATAATATGAATAGTAAAATGCTTTAGAAAAAATAAAAACATTTTTAACCTTCAATTGAATCTTCAGTTCGAACACTCGCGGACGCCATTTATAGCCACTCGTATTTCTTTTATTAATTTTATTGAGTACTATACACTCTCGCGACCAACACCCGAATGCCTCTCGAATGCATTCTCTCACATCAAAACCACTCGGGATGTTTATATCTAAACATCCCGTGTCTACACTACTTTTTGATAAATTTTGATAATGTATTTAAATTATTTTTGTTTATATTTAGTCCATTAAACAATTTTTTTGAAATTTTCATAATTCAAAAGGTGGTTAGCCTTGAAAACACAATTTATTTGTATATTCACAAAATATGTTTAATTAATTTTTAATATTTTTACCATTTTGGGTCAGCTAAATTCTCACATTTTTTTATATATGTTTATAGAGAATAAAGGATATTATAAGAATATATAAAAATTAGAACTGGTACCCTATAGTAAATGGGTTAAAAAAATTTAAAACTTTTTAAATTTAATCAAAATATTTATTTTTTTGATGCTGCGCATTGAGTTTATCCTTGGTTTGTAATTCATCTTTTTTTGAGAGGTGCTTTATATATTTTTTGCATTCGTACACAAGTGTTTGAACAGTGCGTTTGAAGAAAAAAAATTGTTTGCTCTACTTTTATTTGTATAACAAAACAGTTGTTAAACCGAAAAATATGTTATGTTATATTCATTATTATATTTTCAGGCTAACTTATATGTTTATTTTATTAATTATAATGACATAGGAAAGTAATAATGTGAATAACGATACATTTGAAGTAACTAACATGATAACAGCATTGGTGGACACAGTTAGCATGACTTCTGAAAATAATATGGAAAATCCTGCAGAAAATTATGTCGGACCAAGTTTGTCGTCTGAAAATGAACGAAATAATTCAGAAACACAAGAAAATTATGGACGCAATATCAGGTATTTATAATTAATTTTTGCTATAAAACCGCTTTCTTTATTTTTAATTTTATAAGTTTAATTGCGCAAAATTTATTTTATTACGTTTTTTTAAGGAAAATGACTTCAAATGATAGCCATGCTCTAGTAATGGATATCAATGATATTTTAGACGACCTTGAGAATAACTCAAAAGCTAAATCTCCTGCTAGCCAGTATATTGAGGGAGTCATTGATACACCACCATCTGATCAAAACATAGTACATATTCAAGAGTGCATCGAAAGTATAGTGTCTATGGAAAGTGCAAAGTATATTCAGCCAGTTGTCACAAACCATCTGTTAGTTTGTGGCACAAATGAAATAATTTCAACAATAAATATTAGTGATTCAACTAGTACCGATAATGATACTAATCGAGGCAAATCCAATTCAACTGCAGTTACGGCCACAAAAAGTTTTGCTACTGCTAATAAAAATCGTGTCACAGCGGACGTGTCACAGCGGACAAAAATAACGACACTGCTACTGCTACTAAAAGTAGCGTCACTGCTACTAAAAGCACTGCGCCAAAAACTACAACAGTTACGGTTTTAAGAACACCTAGTGCTCCACGAAAAGGCGGAAAAGACAGGAAAATTATGAGTCCGCCGAAAACTACAAAAAGATCAAGATTAGTATTGAAAAATGTTTGTGAGAGCGTGAACAATGATGGTTTCATTGATGATTTTCTGATAGAACAATCCGTTCGCTACAATCAAGGTTTAATCAAAAATGACGTGGAGGAAAAAGACACTTGTGAGGTAATTTAGTTAAACATACATTGTTTAAATTAATCTATTTATAATATTATTTATATTTAAAGTACTGTGTTAACAAAATTAAGTATCTTAATGATGACGGCGAATCATATAATCACAAAATGAAAATTTATTGGAGAAATAATTGATGCATAGACTAAAGCAGATACTGATTACTATTTGATCGGTTGGGATAACCACAGTGGTCAATTCCAAATATATAATAAATACGCCATAGATCCAATGGCTATAACTATATATGATTATGAGAAAACACATAAAGGCCAAAAATTTCCGGGCGAAATTAAAACTGATTCTCCATTTTTAAAAGGACCAAAAATATATCAAAGAAAAGGATCTTTCAATACCCAGTATAATACTATTTTCAAAAGATATGTTGATTCAAATTTGCTTTCGGAGAAAAATTTTGAGTTCTATGGGTAATAACTCGAGAGAGAATATTGGTTTTAAAATGATTAATATTTTTTTTGTTTAGTGATGTCATAAATGACACCCAAAAATGAGATGATTACTGGAGAGATATCAGAAAGTCGTGGAATGATTTACTGAACGATTCAAATTTTTATATTGAGCCTTATATCGCGGGAAATAATGAAAGATATGAATCAATGGTTCAAAATGATGAGCTGAAACATAAACTTGATGGTTATTATATACGTGGTGATACAGAAATTCGTAAAACAGTAAAACATGCTTTAAAAGAGGGTAAAATAGCATTGAATCAAGTAATGTCAGTGAATAATCCAAACAATATCTATTGTCATACATCAGTATTGGTTATTAAGATAAATCAAACAACTAATAAACCTCAAGGTAATTTGTTTAAAACGTTAATGTCTTTTTAATTAAAAAAAATTACATTGTATATATTTATTTTTAAGCTCTTTATTACGATTCTATAAACGAAACTGATGACATAATAACACCACCCAGACCTCTTATCCGTTTATTATATCAAATATTGGGACATAAGGAATTGACAATTATTCATGGTTCTCAACCCGTTAGAGCAACAGACTGTCACTTCCGGGTTAAACACATAAGGATATTTATATATCTATTTACTAATTAATACTTGTATTTTTTTGTGTATTTTTTTGTGTATTTTTTTGTGTATTTTTTTGTGTATTTTTTTGAATTTTTTTGGGTTATGGTGAATAAATAATGGATTTGTTTATTAATTTAAATAATAATTAATTCAATGGCGTAAAATATTTGTAAATAAATGCTTTACAATCAATAAATGAACACAATGAGTGGTAAACGAGAGATACATATTCAAAACAAAGTGTGTTCATGCAAATTCAAACACTTTCTCAAATACTGGTCGAATTGGTCGAAAGCCTCATCGAATACCAAATAAGCACAAGTGATACAAAGAAAATAGATGTCAAAAACGCCGAGACTTTCCGTGCTGTGAAACCTAAATCTCCACTTAAGTTTAGAGACATCGAAAATGTGCCAAATGGTGCGATCGTTTATGAAGTCATTAATAAAATAAATGTTTTCAATGCAGAAATGGAGTGTTTAAAGGAATCTGATTGCACTCGACATCAGATAAAAAGCGAAGCAGATTGCATAGCGATTATGCTGTCACAGCCAACACCAATCAATGTCATCAAATTTGAATCATGGAATGACGATCCAAAACATATTTTACTCGTATTATGTGATGGTATCGATTGATAACAATAATTTTCACACAATTATTCACTACAGAGACTATTACTGCAGATCATACCAGGTTTTGATGTTCCGTCAAAGAGTTGTGCAATACATCAAAATTGTTGGAACATATACTAATTTTCGATTTCAGTCATTCTTCTCGTCAGCGAAATACCTGAGCATAAAGTCATTCAAATGCGGTGTCACTCAGAGACCGGCAATCATTCACGACCAGTACTATTGGCAGCCGGAGAATAATTTTGTGAGCAATGCTATTGGATGTTCAGTGATCATCACTACTGGTGCAAACAAAGCGAATATGTTAAACCCATTAAAATGTTCACAGCAGACCTTTACTCCCAATACTGTTACAACAACTACGAAACTGATAGATTAATAGTGCTGTTAACGCAACCGATCTATACATCATCGCTGAGCTTCTTTATCGCAGGTTTTTTGGGTTATATACAAGATTGCGGTTTGCACGCGGTATTCGAATGAATGAATGAATTTGCACCTGTGAATGAATACATTGATTTGTCTGTTGTGTTCACAGCCGACAAATTCTGTGAGCCTGACTGTCAGCGCATGTCGTTTGCAATGTGCAAAGTATTGATGATTTTCATTTATGGCATTCAGTGTATCGATCTGTTGGTCAATCAAATAACTATTGGCAAATTCAAATGTCCCGATAGTTAGTTAACAGTGTTTTTATTGACAGCTATTGAAACTATCGTGCATTAAATTGAATAAAATTATTATTAAGATTTTAAACTGTTTCTGTAATGATTGTAAATGAAACAAAGTAAATAGTAATCTGATAAAAGTTTGCAGCAAAAAAAAAAATTTTTTTATCTCACTTTATATAAATCTATAAAAGAAAGTGTGCTCTATTATCAATGTTACGTTTATGTGTTGTTTATGAGTTAAAAATTTATGTCGAATGTATTTAAAATCGTGTTTTAAAAATTCAAAATCTCAATAAATTCCTATTTATATCGGTCTGATAACACACGTATTTGAATTTTCCTAATTTCTGGAATGAGCAGCTGTTCATACTTAAATTAATTGTTGTCACAATTTATACTTTATTGTACATTATTCTTTATCCATACTCTACTAAATTTATATACAGTAACTTTAAAGTAGAGATTGTGAGTCTAATTGTGTTCGCTTTGAAATACTCGTTCAGTAATTGAATCTTTTTGCGCGAACATCATTAATGCTAACATTATTACAAATAATTTATGAATGTATTCAAATATTTTGTTTGAGAACTCTATTCTTTGAAAAACGATAATTATTATAAAATATTTTTTTTTTTATTAAATACTTGTTTGGTAAGGAAATTCTAGACGAGTGACTCGTATATAGTGGTAGTGAACAACTGTGAAACCACCATTATTTCCATTCAATCTATTATGGTTTTCGAGCGTTTGTGGTTTTGTAGTACTTTAAAGTATTGTTATGTATAAATTTACAACTGATTTTATAAAAATTTTAAAATCATGGTTATGACCTCTTAATTAATTTTCTGTAACACTGAATTGTTAATTGACAATAAATTGTTTTAAATTTAAATATAAATTAATTTAATAATATTTAGTGTTTTTTTTAAGCAAAAATTCCCCGCTTTTTCAAACACTGCGCAAAATATCGTGTGTAATTCTACACTAGATAATTTTAAATATAATAAGATATGTGAATAATATTGAATAATTTTTAAATTAAATTCAGTATATTAAGGGTTTAATATAAATTGTTTATTAATATATGATTAAGTACTAAGAAATATATTTTTTTTTGGTTTATTTTTGTTAATATTTTTATTTTTTTTATTTATTTTTATTTTCTTAAAATTACTTCTTTGCTTATTCTGGTATTGGGTACAAACAATGTGAAACCGGATCTCTTTCAAATGTTAGTATAGAATTCGGAAAAGGAGGTAAATTGTTTGTTTCGCCAGTTTCATTGTGAGTTTTAAAAACTCGATAGGCGTAATTGACGTCAAAGTCTCTTTCTTTTGCAACACTATATAGTTTTCCTAATCCTATAAATAATATTATAAAGAAACATATTATTAAATAAATAATAATGATCTCAGGTTTTACTCTCTAAAACTTTTATCGATTTTAAATGAGGTTTCAATCTAATCTCAAGAACAATTAATTGTTTAGATTTATCTAGTTCACACGATAAGGGTTCGTAATTATTTAATATTATTCCTTTTGGTAAAGTTAATTGGGTTTGAGTTGAACTTATTATAGCTTCATCAACAATATTATCCAACCAGTTTCGACCAATTCTGTTTATTGTTAATTTTATTACAAGAAACTGCGCAGCTAATTCAGCGAGATATGCATGTTGTTGTTCGTTTAATTCTCTTTTTTGTTTAATTCTATTAGTAATTAATCGAGACAGTGTAGGTTTATTGTGAACCGCTATAATTTGTTTATCCACATATATGTTTTTAATAATAGGTGTAAAAATGTTAAAAAAAACTAAAGAATCAGTTCTTAAAGATGACTCAGTCTGTAATTGTTCGATTATACGTTCGGTATTTGAATAATCTTTCTATTTTCTACCATAATATTTGCTGAATTTATTAAACAAAATATGACAATTAATGGTATTCCTTTTCTTTTCTTAATTATTGTGAAGCAGTTTCTACTAGGTTTTAACTTAAATTTTAAAGAGCTTAACATGAAAAAGAAAATTATTATGCAAGAAATACTGAATACATATATAAGTTCGAAATAAAATATTGCTAACAAATTACTTGAATTTTCTTTCATTAATAACAGTAGAATATTGTAGTTAGGAATAAATATGCACGCTTTTTGGACCATTTTATTTATTTTATCAGTTTCAAAGTAGATATAAAAATATGTTCGATGGAATAATGAAAGATCAATTGAGTTTGTTATCCATGCATTTCCTATTTTATTAATATTATTCTTGAAAGCAATTGTCGAATAATAATGTGTTAAACTATTTCTTACTGATGTAGTAATATACATACTCACATTAATATTGTTTCTATTAATGTAACAAAATATTTCAAACAAAATGTTTCTATTGATGCTAGAGGTTTTATGAGTTTTGTTTTTACTTCAGAATTACAATGATTATAGACAATATATTTGTCTGTTTGGTTTAGATATGACAAGCAATTGAACTTAACTCCTACTTTAATAAGTTTATACCCGAACTCATTTGAATATACTGGAGAAACTAATGCAACAATCATTGATGATACAATGAGAACTTTTTCAGCGGTATTCAAATTTTTAGTCGAAGTACTAGTACTTGGTTCTGGTTGAACTAGGTTTTCACTTTGTGAGTTGAATATTTCGTTATTATGTTTTGATAATTCTATAGTGTGTACGCGTCTTAAATTATAAGTTTTTATATATCTTTGATTAATGTAAATAGTTAAGATAATTATAAATATTATCAGAATTATTAGAGTTATATTAAATACTTCAAGTAACTTCTCGTCTACTATTCCCCTTTTCCAGTTTTTGGCTATATCAATCATCCGATCTTTTGTCAAAAGTAAACGACCAGCAAGATTAGAAACAATGTGTAAGGCTTTTGGTAACATGTTTTGCAATGCTCTCAAAGAGTCACTTATTTCTTTGACAGCAACACTTAAATTATCTTCTTGTGTTTGCAATTTTTCCAATATTTGTTTTGCCGATATAACCGCACGATTGCTTGCACTCTTCTGCCCAAACATTCGTTCCTAAAATTGAGTTTTAATCGATTTTGTTGAAAATCAATTTTTAATTTTAATTAATGACGTGCCATACCTGCCATTAGAGCAACAATGAATAGCGTAATACTTGACATCGGAATACTGCGAACTCTTATGATTTTGAGTAAAGTTGTGTAAATTATAATAAAAAGAAAACTATTAATTATTATGTTAACAAACTTACGTGACTAATGCCATGATAAGTACGTGACTATTTAATGATTAGTAATAAAATTTAGATTAGAATCGAACAAATTTTTAAAATATTTTGTTGTATAAAATATGCAATTATTTCTTTGTAGTTTTATTTAAATACCCTCAAAAAACTATAATTAATTAATATATCAAGTGTTGTACAAATTATTTTTAAAACTCGATCATTTTAATAGGCCAGTATTAAATTTATTTTATTCTAGCGTAATAAAATAAAAAGTTGATTGACAAAGCTTGTCATTATCGCCAGCAGATTTCTTATTTTATTCTTTCATTTATTGATGATAAATTAGGCTGTATCTTGGCTGACACACTTGGGTATATCTTAGGCTTAGTCTCAGGCTAATTAAAAAACTGAAGGCTTACTCCTGACCCAAAACATTAGATCACTTCTAAGTCTTTGTATAATAATTTAAAATGTAAAATCAATTAACGGGATATAAATAACTATTTACCCGATTAGTTAATTTTTATGCAATTCTATTTTATTTTATTATTGCACTGTGAATTCTATTTTTCTCTTTCCTCTTTTTGTGAGCACTAAAAGTGTAAATTTTTCACAGCAATGTTGATATAACCTCCCGCATAATAATTAAGTTAAACGCTTTGCTATATAGTGGTTTATAGTTTAAACAGAATTGTTTCAATAAAACAGTTTCAACAATTAACTAAAATAATTCCTTTAATTGTGTTTTTTTAAGTATTGTAAAAGAATTACGCTAAAATCTCAATGATCACAATTGCAAAATTAATAAATTGATTATCAGCTCATTTAAATACAGTAACATAAAAATTGTCATACGGATCATTTTATTAAATGATAATAATGGTTAAACAAAAAATTTGCTTTTATTAAAAATAATTTTTGTTATAAATTAGCAGATGTGTTATATTATTTAATTATATTAAATATGATGCGTTATTGTGTGTGCTAATATTTTCCGGGCACACACTGTCCACGTCTGCAATATTTATTGTGCGCACACTTTGTACCCTCTAGTGCCGGATGACCTCTTACTACCAATA
>JAQIVF010002608.1:0-10715 GCA_034698365.1 Steganacarus magnus | reverse complement strand
AGAGAGAGAGAGAGAGAGAGAGAGAGCATAGTTACACAAACTCCAAACCTCTATGGGGGGACTACAACAAAAATTCTCAAAATTCTTTGGGGGGTGTCAAATCTCATCGGATTTAAACGACAATTTTTCAAATCTCGATTTTTCTAGGGGGGTCCAGACCCAGGCAAGACCCCCCTCTGTGTAACTATGGAGATGGAGAGAGAGAGAGAGAGAGAGAATGTTTATTCATTTTAATTATAATTTAAGCATTATTCTGTGAATTTAAATTGAACCTTTTTGAATTCAAAATCAAGAGAAACTTTCAAGCATTAAAATTAATATAATATAATTTTCACTTTGAATTAAATTTAAGTAAATGATTAAAATTTCATAAAACAAATTATGCTGCTATAAATGAAATATCGGGAGGGTTTTATACATCAAGGTCTGCGATCAACTCAGAGTCTTGACAAAATTAAAATTTTCGGGAGACTCCGATCCCGCTCCATCCGCGAGGGTTGGTCACGCTAGTTATAACATACCACTTGTTAATCTAATTATTGTGCGTAAAGTTATTATACGTAACAATTCGCAAAATTAACATTAATTACAAAACATTAAAAATACTAAAATATTAAATTGATTTAAATATATTCATTATATAAAGAATGATTCGGTCTTGTTTTAAATTGATTTAATTTATTTTACAGTAATTATATTTTTAATTTTAGCAAAACCCCATAGCAATAGTAAAATTCTTATATATGTGTGAAAATAAACTTGAATAATCTCAAGAGGAGTATAAATAAACCAAATAAAATTAAACTAATTAAATCAATTTAAAAATAAATAAAAAATTTCCAAAATAAAGTCAAATTAATTTAAATAAAAATAAAATAAACAAAATTTGAAAAAATTTAATTTTATTTTATTTTGGAAACACGTACCGGTAATCCATATATGGTTTAATTTGGTTTCTTTTCTTTCGCATAGAATCACTACTGATAAAATAAAGTTTTATAAATTATAGCGTGAGTTTCACTAAATTTTAAAATAATTTGTGAGCAAAAATTTATTGTTCTAAATTAAATTACACGAAATTCGCGTTATTGATGTTTATTGGTTTAAGGAATGATTATTGTTCGTTCTATCGAATTAATTGAACGTTTTGTGGTAAATAATGTGTTTTATTTAAGATCTCCAGTGCAGGACTATTTTGAATTTTAATCAAAAGCTTCACAAAATGATTCGAGTTAATGATAAAGTTATAATAGGGTTAATAACAATCATAAAAACTGTGATCAAGATTTTCTAAACACTGCGGATTAAGGATAAACAGTTTTATTTTTAAGGAAATTGCGAAATACGCATAATTAACCATAAAAAGTCACATGTGGCACATGTGACATAAAATTTATCGAATAAATAAGCTTGCATTTAGATTTTTTGAGCTATTTTAGACATAAGCATTTATTTATAGGCTAAAAACAAGGTTTATCTTTATTAAACTCTTTTTTCATGCAATATTCTATTAATTGTTAACACGCCTCGCAATTATAAGGGCATAAACCGAATCTTTTTTCATCGACACTACTAACGCTTAATTAGTCAAATGTCCATAAAATAAGAAATATAAATTATTATATCATCATATATATATATATATATATATATAACTGAGCGCACACTCTGTAAAAACTTAAATTGAAATAATTATATTTTATTTTGAAATTATTAAGATATAAAAAGTTCCTTAATTAGAATCTGCTGTATATAAGTGCTCTTTTTACTTAGTTTTGCTTTTCTTTCGCTAAATGGGTTGATACTTATCTTCTCGTTTACCTCTAAATTGAAATTACTCGGAGAATAGTGTTTGGTTTGTGTGTGTGTGCGCCACAAATAACAAATTTGATCGCAAATCAATAAATGCGATAAAAAAATGCGTAAACAAATTTCTATTTATATAACTCTGTTCGAAGATTTTTTATTTTAATGCAATTTATCTCAACTCTTGAACTTTAATGGTAACCCTCATCAATGCTGTTTTATTATCACTATTATGCACAAATACTTTTGTTAGAAAAATTTTTGTTCTCTTTTTTGGAAACAAAAAAAAAATACTGATAAATATGATAGTATTATTATAAAATGTCAATGCATTCGTTTTTTTTCATAAATAAGAAACTGAACAGTAAATGGAAAGCTTTGATAATTTTCGAGAACAACTTCACAAGTTTTAAAAATCATAAAAAATAAAAATCACCAAAACTGATAATAACACAGTGATTTTTATAATGATAAACTGTAATATAATTATAATTACAATTAGTTATGCATTCGATAAATTTGGCTTTGATTTTCGATGTTATATTTTGCTGGTCACACTTTTTTTAATAATACAGTAAAAATATAATAATAATCTATCACTTATTACATGTAACGGCAAAAAATATCTAATTATAGATTTTTCAAAGTAAGCGTATTAATTAGAAAAAATCCTAACGTTATCTATCAATCATAAAAGATTTCGCTCCAGAAATATTAAAAAACAAAAGTCTTTCTCTTAATGTTTAAAATTATGCAACTAATAGTATGTATTTAGTATACTTAAGACATAGTAATGAGACAATAAATTATTCACTTTTTTTTATTAAGAAAAAACTTTTGACTTTCTTCACAAGAGAGTGAGTGACTAAAAATAGTTTCGCTTTACAAAACCAGTAGCAAACAGATATAATTCATTTTACAATAATAAGTGCGGAAATAACAACAAGAAAGTACTTCATAATTTAATTCTAAGCAAATTACTATAATATAATAATACTTTTTTTCTCAATACACACAAAAAAACAACTTCATTTTAGTGGCCGAGACGCTGATTTTTCAAGTATTTGTTTTTCGCTGGTGTTTCAAGTATGAATTAATGTCACACACACAAAACAAAATCATTGTTTTTCTTTCTTCTTTCATTTTTTTTTTCACTTAACTGACACACAGCCACTGCACGCAACTGGTTAAGGGTTAGTGTGTGTGCGTTTATAACAAAAAAATATAACGGCCAAAACGAATATAGAAAGTATTATTTTTTTATAAACTATTTAAAATATCTGTTATCGGAGAGTAAAAAATTGCAACTTTTTTTGGAGTCACTAGTTTTTTTTGAGCGAAAAAATGCAATGCTAAAAAACCAGTAGCACTGCTGCTGCAGCACTATTTTTAATGCCTATATTAAAACGCGTAATCTATTTCGTCCGACACAAGCACACGCACTGAAACAAAAAAGAACAACAATTTTCAAAGAATTTTTTTGTTTTGTTCAAACATCGATAAAGAGTTTATTTCTCTCTTTATAAATAAATATTTCCACTGCCACTCGAAATACGTTTATACTGTAAGAGTAAAACTTCTTTTTTTTTTGCTATCTTTAATACGAAACTATAAAATACAGTTGTGTGGACTACTTTTAATTACAGTTATTTTGAAAAGTGTGTGCGCGAGTTTGGTTTACGGTTTAAACTTTTGATTTGAGTGTTTTATTTTATTGCATCGAAAAAATTATATCATTTATTTTTGCAAGAAATTTGTAATACTCATCATTAATATTAATAATGCATATAACGACGAATATGTTCGACCAAATTGATTATATAGTAATAATAACAATAATTATTATTGGATAAAATTCTATTAACTTAACAATGTTTAACTTTCTAAACTTTCATCGTCTAACTTATTCTAATAGCTATACTTCACGATCGCCACTACGATAGCGTGCACTCACGCAGCGTTACCGTACGACCAAAGTTTATTATACGCTCAAGATTATAGTCGAGGCGGAGGCGGTAATGGTTACGCACAGCTGTATGAGCCGTACAATGATGGCCAATATCCCTCTTATTACGATGTGGGCGGTTATGGCAAAGAATATAGCACTGGTGGCGAATATATTCGCTCCGGTTATGATCGCGGTTATCGCGCACGACAACCGTCAGTCGATTTACTGTCAATTAAAGGTAATGCCGGTTATCATTACGATTTTCAGGGACCAGTGCCAGTCGCTATTACGTCGAAGAAAACGCTGGAAGTGCTTCCAGTGCACGTGCATCAGGACCACGCAGAGCAGCAAGTGATCGATGTGTCGCCGTCGGAAATGCCGGTGAAAATTGTGTTCAACTCGAGATCGAGTCCGGTTTATGTTCATCAAAATCATATTCCCGGTACGTATTCAAGCAAATCTGGGATATTTTTTCTTTTTTATTAAATCAATTTTTAAATATGGCTATCAGGAGCTCCAGGAGAGGTGCAGGCGACACACTCGGAGGACGAGCCGCACAAAGTGTTCCACGAAGTTCGTCGTCCGGTAATTCAAGAGGTCAGAGAAATCATATCGCCTTATCGTAAGGTTATTCAAGAAATACTGCCGGTCGAGGAAAAGATTCAGACCATTGTGGCCAAGAATGACAACTATGGCGGTCAAGCGAGAAATCAATTGTCGCCGGCGTCGTATCCGGACTATAAAACTCAGACTTACGAGGAAGAAACGAAAACAGTGGTGTCCACAACCAGAAAAGATAACAAGAATGACGACGTTATTCAATCGTTTTACGTGAGGGCTCGCGTGCCGCTCATTGATAGCGGTCTCGGTGTCACCAGTAGTGGCACCACTAGAAGCTATAAAATAATGCGATTACGAGACGTTGACGCGAAAACTGAGTCTAGTAAACAAAAAGAATGATTCACTTTTTTGGTTTGGTTTTAGTTTTTCTAATTTCCGATGCGATCGCAACCGCATCGTAAAAAATTTATATATTATGAGGAAAAAAAATCAAATTATGCCATAAATAAATAAATACCTCTCCTATGCGTGCAAATCTTGATAGATTTTTTGGGTTTTATATTATTCGAATGTGCTTCGATTAAAACACACATTTTTAAGTATAGATATTTTAAATGCAAAAGTTGTATAAAGTTTTTAGATTATAATAACAAAATAAAAAAATAAAAATAAGTAGTAAACTTTCGTTTAAACTCACTCTATGCTTATTCATCAGATTTTTAAGTGAGAATCAACAATGTTTGAGATGACGTTAATTGCAATATACTTTCCTTACTTAGTATGAACTTATTATGTTAAACTCTAGATGTTAGGCTCAAATTGATACAGTTTTTTACAAGGAAAAAATCGAATGAACTCAATAATATAAGAAGGAATTAAATATTAAATAAGTTCTAAATAAAATTCATTAGATCTCATTATTCAAATGTGCATTTTTTTTATTACACTATTCGATAAAAAAATTAAGCGTTAGTTAAAAATAGCCAAATTTCTTTAATAATTAAATAAATTTATATAAAAAATATATATATATATATATATATATATATTTGGTTTTAAAAAAGTTTTATAGATAATATTTTACACCCCAAAAAAAGGTTCGTTAAAAATTTTATGCGATTATTATTTGGTTCATTAAACTTCTAAACTGATTTTACAAATGTATTATAAGAGAGATTTATTTTAATTATAGCTTATATTTTGTTAGTTTTTTCCCTGTAATAAAAGTTCGTCGAGTTTACGTATCAAAATTTTAATAAATATAAAAAAACAACTTGAATTATACCCGTGCTGTCTATAAAGGGTTAACAAACATTAATCTATTTGATGAATTTTACTTTCGCTAAGAGTAATGTCAGCCTAAATAAACATTAGCACACTCTGCTATGTGCGCGCGCCTTAACTCAACTCGACTGCTCATAAATCGAAATTATACGGGCAAACATCACCGGCGACCACCCATCATCTACTGTCTCCTCCGATGCCACCAACAATCGCTTACACAATTTTATTTAATTGGTGGGCATTTATCTTTTATTTATTGACTTTGATATAAAAAAAATATGTAAAGGTTAAAACACTTTTAATAGCATTAAAAAAAGTTAAAAATTATTAATGGTTAGACTCATTGGCTAGTAATCTGTAATCATAAACTCGGTTGAGATGTCAGACCGTATTCCCGTTCGAATAACAACTAATCTCGATCATCATTATTATTATTATTATAGTTATTGCAGCGTACAAAAAGCAAAACAACTATTTTTATTGCTATTTTATACTCTCGCACACAGATTATTAAAATGTATATTTAAATATTAATTAATCAATCATAAGTATAAAATTATAAAAAAAATAAAAGTATTCCTTAATTACTATCCTACAACTAAATTCATTTATTGAGTTTTCGTTTATCAAAACTTTTTTCTACAAACATAATATTATATCAATTATATTATATATACATAAAGATAAAGAAAACGGTTTGTTTAAGAACGCATTGCAACAGTAAAAATATATGTATGAACAAAGATTTTTTTAGCCAAATAATCTAAAAGCCGGGAATAATAATCTAAAACTTGTTTTTTATACAACAGAGAGAAATAAGAATTTTTGTGGTTTTAATTTTAATTATTTATTATTTCTAATAAACCCGTTAAGTGAAAGCAAAAGATGTCTATTAACAACAAATATTAAATTTTACTATTCTGAGTAAAAATTTTTATACTAACAAAAGGATTTTTTTCTTAAGAAATAAAATAACAACTTTGAATCATTTTTTCCATTAAAATACACACTTTTGACTTTCACCAAGGATTTACAAAAAAAAAACAAAACAAAACTAGAAAATTCAAATAGAGTTTCAATTGGAAAATATAGTATTAATTATAATTAAACTTTTGTTGGGTTGAGTTTAGATTTTAGATTGCACGCTAAATGATGGCGTCTGAATGGCGTACGATCTCAAAAGTTGCGCTTTGGCAATGAGTGGTAAGTCAATGGCTGGCGCAGCGATGGCTGGAGCGGCGTACGACGCATAAGCGGATAAACCGTGATTGATTGAGGAGCTGTAAGAGGAGAGCGCTGGTCCGGCGGCGTATCCTTTAAATGCGAGTGCTGGCGATGCTAATGTGTTGTACTGGGCAATTGGAGCGGCATATGAGGCGATCGGTGCGGCATATTGGGAGATGAATGGCGCTGGGATGGGTCCTATGGGTCCTGGTGCTGGAGCGGTCAAAGCGAGTGGCAGTGGTCCGGCTGTGCCTTTCGGTGCGAGTGCTGCCAAAGCGGTTGCAGCTGCGGCTGTTCGTCTGTCAACGGTAACGTCTCCAGCAGCGCGGAAACCGAAAGCATCGGCAACGTAGTTCACCTAAAAATGTTTTCATTAAATTATAGGGGACACATAACATTTAGTGGGCTTTAAATTAACAGTGAACTCACTTGTCTCGGGTCTCCATTAGCATCAATGTAGCTATAACTTCCCTGAACAGCGCCGCCACTTCCACTTTCTTGTCTGCTTTGGCCATCAGCGGTGGTGTAACCGAACGAATACGGCGCTCCGCCACAGTACGCGAGTGCGAAGCACAGCGGCAACAGAATGATCTGCAAAAGTGTCGAATAACGGTATAATTTCAATAAAGAGCTTTATTAGGTTTTATTTTAAAAATTTTATAGTTTGTCATATTTAACGAATTCTAAATTTAATAACACATTATTGAATTATAATTTAAATTTTGAGTTTGTACCAAAAAAATAATAATAATTGAACAAACTATACTATAAAAACTTTCACATTTCTATAAAAATTTTGTGTTGCATATTTTAAACTAGAAAAGCAATAAAAAAACTATGCTAACAAATAACATACCGATTTCATGTTGAGTTAAAATAAGTTTTAATATTTACTTATTTAAAAGAAAGTAAAACAAGTGTAACTTTTCTTCTTTGGAGTAAACTAATGAGAAAAGCAAATTCTTTTATACCGTCGCACAGACCCATGCCCTGGGCATCACATGCCACTCGACGACAATGAAACTTATTATTATTATTATTATTACTGTTACTCTTACTCTTTTGGGGGCAATTATTTAGTATCGAACTTAATTTAAATATACGTATTCTAAGGATATAACTGTGTTTTCTATTCTCACGCCAGTATTTTTCGTATTGGCGTATCGAGAAAAAGCAAAAGTGACGCCTCCATTGATTTGGTTAAAGAGAATTGCATACATTTGCATGCATAAGCGAGAAAGGAGACAGCATTCTCAAGATATTTAGATTACCATTGAGGACAGGGCGGTAGAAGATGTGTAGCAATTGAGTTTTAAAATAGTCATTTAGAGGGAGCGAAACAAATCATCGAAATATCCTTGAAATTTTCATGGAAAAGTAAAAATTAAAAATAAGAGCAATTCGAGAGAGAGAGAGAGAGAGAGAGAGAGAGATAGTGTTAAAAAGAGAGCGAGAGAGGGAGAGTATGAGAGAGAGTATTTGAGAGAACGAGTATGAGAGAGATAGAGAGAGTATTAGAGTGAGAGTGAGAGAGAGAGAGAGTATGAGAGAGATAATTTGAGAGAAAGAGAGAGAGACAGAGAAAAAGAGAGCGAGATCGAGAGAGAATAATATTTTGCAGCAATTTGCTGCATGCGCCTCTTGTTCTTTGATAAAAAGGGTGATAATTCTTTGCAAAATCTTTGACTATTTTCTAAGTATTCTTTGAACAAATATACGAAATTCTTTGAAGATTCTTTGACTAAAAATTACTTTTACAGTTGAAAATCTTTATAAAATAGTGAATATTTAATAAATTAATCATTTAAATGATACAAATATGAATAGATTGTATATTTTGTCTTAAATATTCTATTTTAAAATTATTTTAAAAAATAACGAAATTTAAAAAAAAATATTTGGTTTTTTAAAAAGTTCTTTGATTTAATGAAAATTTGAAATTATTTGAAAAAAATCGCTGGTTTTCTCAAAGAATAATTCTTTGAGAATAATAAATTTCTTTCACACTCTTTAATCAAAGAATATTTTACTCCTTGCTAATAACGAATCTATATTATTTGAAATTAATATTATGACTTGAAATTTAAAAGTAATATTACTGTATTATTATACCGAGTTTATAATTAAAATGATAATTTAAAGTCGGGCCTTTTTAATAAAATCTGAAACCCCGACCAGCCCCTTTTTTATTTTCAGGCCCGAGCCAGACAAGTCCCGACGAATTTTGTCGGGGGCCCGTTAGGGAGTCCAGTATATATATATATATACTCAATTTAATTATCTTAATGTGTTAAAATGGATATTGAAATTGTGATCAAACGTCAATAGCTATAGTTACACATTAGAATGCGAAATTTGTAAAACTTTTCAGCCCGAGCCCTATTATTTTCGTATTTCTTAAGCCGGCCAGACCGACCCGACATCTAATCGGAAGTTAACGGATCATTTGTAAATCGCGTACTCAATTCAATGTGTAACAAAAAAAACAAACAGGCGACTGGTAGGTATAGCACGCTGTTCTTTGATTGTAACGCTTAACAGAAATTATTACGTAATATCGACTAGACATTTAGGCTTTTGTCACATTGATTTCTAGTATGATTTATGGTTTCAAATATCATACTTTCACACTTTCAGTACGGTATTTCAGTGTCCGATGAAAAGTTAGCGCAACCTTTTTATTTAATTTTTTCACAATTCTCAGTCTCTATGATATGTTACACATTGAACTATTATTATAAAAATGTGGAGCTTAAAGGTTTGGTATGTTTGTTAGCATGCGCTCAAATTATATGTAAGACTTAATTTTTTTCATAGCATTTTATAGAGTAATCGTAAAAGTTTTTTTTCAGTGCGTCATCAAAATCAATTATTATTTTTTTCACTAAAATATCTATTCTCATAACTAATATGAAAATTATAGAGAGTAGCATCACATGACAGAAAATTCTTTAATTAAAACTTAATTGTTTTCCATATTATAATAAAATTACTTGATGTTACATTGAGAATTATTGGCCGATTTCCAGTCAATGACCCACATTTCTCCAGCCTTTTTCGCATTCAAGTTAATATTAACACTAATAATTACGTGATCATCTTTCGTCACCGGTTGTGATGAAGTGGCGTTTCCGTCGATACGTGCTGTTATTTTATCGGTATTAGTATTGGCCACTAGAATCTGTGCAATGGTTTGTGTCGATGTGTATCCACGTGTGATCACTCGTATTTGTAGCGTACAGTTGTTGAACAAATGAAACTCAAAATAATTGTATTTGTTGGTAGAAATAGTTTCTATTGATTCTCCGTCGTCCATAAATAGGTCACCGAACGCTTGTTTGTTTTTATCGGGAAACACATACAAACTGAGAGGTTTTTCGAGTAATGCTTTAGTATTGACAGTGGTATTGTCAGCGATCGGTAGTATAGATCCGCCACGAAAATGTATTGGCGGTCCGGTTATGGGATCAGCTAATTTTACAAAACCTTTGTTTGAATATAGTTTAGCGAAATCAGTGGTTCTCTCGTACCAAACATCATCCGGAATGTAGGCATCGACTTCTTTCTGATTCTAATAAAAAACAAATAAAATTGTAAATTTGTCGTTAGTCTAAAAATTTTGAGAAAAAATTTAACACAAATGCAAATAATTTATATTTTAATATCTACACAGTATTTTTACTTCGAACAAAAATGGCGATATGAGTAGAGAACGTCCCCAAAGAAATTGAGTGTCGATATCGTGAGTATTGCTATCGTGTGGGTATTCGTGAAACACTGGTCGCGCGACTGTTTCGCCCAAAGTATGTGCTCTAAAGAACAGTGTATACAAATAGGGTAACAGTGAATATCTGATGTGAAGCGCATTCCTCGCAGCATCAGTCACTTCTTG
>JAQIVF010002607.1:0-10715 GCA_034698365.1 Steganacarus magnus | reverse complement strand
TTGTGCAGTCATTTTTCACCTGTGATTTTTTTTACAGAAACACATTTTTTAAATATGAGAAAAATGAAAATATTTAACGACAGAGTGAACTGTTTTGTAATTTAATAATAAAACGACATTAAATATTTAGCGTGTATGCATGTATTATAATACTTAAATGTTTTTCGCTAGAATTTAAAATTTTGTTTTCGCGTTCCGTTATATTTATAGAAAAACACGTTTTCGGACAAACATCTACTGATACTGCAGCAGCAGCTGTATGACCTTTGTTTGCCCCAAATTATCAGCAGTGCGAACACAACATTTGCTACAAGTGTTTACTCCTTTTGTGACTTTGAAATTTTATACTTTAAAACCACGTGCGCGCTATCAGAGTGTGATTTTCGCTTTCAACACAAGAAAAGGCCTTCAACTCATTCTTTCAGTGTAAACTCTTTGTGTTGTTTGTGTGACGAGAAAACATGCCTAAAAGTGTTAAGAAAAAGGCCATCAAAACGGAGAAAAACGAAATTTATTTTGTCGAGAAAATTGTGAACAAGCGATATGTGGGCAAAAAAATGTTAGCGCAGTATTTGGTGAAATGGCAACACTATTCCGACGCACACAACACGTGGGAACCTCTGGACTGTTTAGTGAAGTACGAGTGCCAGGAACTGATTGACGACTTCGAACTGAACGCCATCCGAGAGCGCGTGCAACGGAGAAAACGAGCGACAAATATCGACAATAAAAACAATGCTGTAAGTGTTGTTAAGTCGGAGGATAATAAAGCGTTGGTTAAGTTAGAGTTAAAAAGTCAAAGTAGTAATGCAATTGTGAAAACTGAGGTTAAACGCGAGGAAATTAAGCGCGAGAAAGAAGTAAAACCTACAGATCATATAGTTGTGAAAAGAGAAAGTAGTAGTAGACGATGCAAACAACAAAATCTTAAGGAGGAAATTGTTAGCAGCATTGACGACAGTGAAGTAGTAAACTCAGAGATTATGGAGACATCAGTTGTTAGTACTAGTAGTAGTGTTACTGAACACGAAACAGTTATCATTCCGAATGAAATCGATAGTGAAATCATTGAGGAACTAACTAGTAATAATATTAATATTAATGCTGAATTGATTGCTGCTATTAATGACGATTCAGTTGTCGAATCAGAAATGCGGACAGCAATCAGTGGTCTGCGATCGGGTGTGAAGCCGTTACAAATACTAGGCGTATGCGACACTCAGCCAAAACTTTCGTTTGCGATGGCGTACGTCGACAGCGATAAAACCGATGTGGTTTCGGCCGAAGAGGCGAACGAGTTGTGTCCGCAGATTGTGATTCAATACTACGAAAGTCTAATCAAATGGAATAGAATTGAGAGGAGATTGTGAGAAACGGAATCTAATAAACGCGTAACTCTTCTGTTGCAACATTAGTGAATTTTTTTTAATCTAATAAGAAAATTTTTCAAATAAATATATTAATAATGTATCGCTAAATGTGTGCTCAAATGAATAAATAATGAATTTTTTCATTTTCGTTTAAGTTTGTTTGTCTTTTTTTGTTTCATTTCAGTTGTTTTGAATTGAAAGAAATATTTCTTATGAATAAAATACTCGATAAAGTTTTTATCAATTAAGTAATTATAATTTGAAGAATCGCTTACGAGTTGCGTAAAACGTTCGTCAGAATGAATCTCAGTATCGGTTAATCGCAATGAACTTAATTCACTCAAAACAGCGTCACAATTCGGTCGTTTGACAGGTGATGGTGACAGTAATTTTAGTGACAATTCAATCATTTCATTCATTTTTGGTTCTAATATTGATAAATAACTTCGAGGTGTATCACTAAAAAAAATTAATAAAATACTTTTATAATTAATAGCACACAAAATGTACGTTAACTTAAAGTAAATTACTTTATAACTACAGGTATAAAAGTTGTGAAAAATAAAAAAATTTCATGTTCATATTATTTTAATAAGGAATTTATGAGAAAATATTAAATTTGAATTTAATAAATGAAACAATGATTATAATACCTATTGTCGAAGTGAATCATTTCCTGTAAAATAATACCCAAACTATAAATGTCTGCTTTTGTCGTGTATTTACTGGTTTGGTTCACTTCTATGGCGCGATAATTCTTAGTTCCCGTATATTTAGTGTGTGACTGATCAGCGAATGAGTGAAATGTCGATAAACCGAAATCTGATAATTTAATAAATCTATTATTTCTGGCAAAGTGTGTTATTAATATGTTTTCAGGTTTTAAGTCGCGATGAATTATTGCAGGATTTTGTTGGTGTAAGTATTGCACACATTCTATTAATTCTATGAATAATTCACTAGAAATATAGTAACCTATTAATGTCAATGTATTGTCACGCGTTAAACACTCTTTAATAATAATATCTTTGATGGCATCTCTCAATGTAAGCGAACACAACTCCATTTGAATGTGTAATAAATGTGGTAAATTTGGTGAGTATAAGAGATTGTCTGAACTGATATTTTGTGTATTTTCGCGATTATATGAACCGATATAATAATTATGTTCGACCCATGAAGCGATATATTTGACAACAAATTTAGAATCGAGTTGCGATAAAATATTTAATTCTTTATAAACTGATTCTCGTTTGTGTGACTCAAAGCACACTTTTTTGATTGCATACAATTTGTTATCAGCATTGCATTCACACTTAAATACCGTCGAGAACGCACCCATTCCTAACGCATTCATTTCTCTGAAATTATTTTTGTATTTACTGGCACTTAATTTTATAGATTTGTACGTAATTTGTTCATAGAATGCAATTGTTTCATCAATTGAATTAAAATCGGTTTTCCATAAAACATTTTTCACGGTAACACCACATTTTCCATAAATATAGGCTTTATTATCGTGTGATAATGCAACACAAAGAAAGCTATCAATTGCTGCACAGATTTTGATAAATTTTTTCTGTTTAATTATTGTTTGTGGCTTTCGATGTTTAAAGCCATTACCAATTTTGCCACAAAAATAAATATCACCATCTGATAATAATAGCAATGTATGCGAATAACCGCACATTATTTGCTGAATCTTCACAACACTTAACTGGATTGGAGTTAATTGTTTGTTGTCATCACATTCAATGCCTAACTGTCTGTCATCATTCCAACCCCACCCGAAAACCTCTCCATTTTGTGTGAGTGCTATTGAATGCCAATAACCGCAACAAATCGCAATCACATTTGATATTTCAAGCTTTACTGGAACTGTATGCTCTTCAATACCACTATTACTACCGCACTGTCCATATATGTTCCATCCAAACGCATACACATAACCAGTGCGTGTTAATACTAGTGAGTGGTATCCACCACAGCATATATCAGTAATGAACTCATTAGGCAAACTATTAATCAGTTTTGGTTCACAACATTCATTTTCAGTGCCATTACCACACTGTCCGCAAAAATTATGACCCCAACTATACACATAACCATTATCTGTAAGTGTCATATAGTGAGGCCATTGAGAGTCATCACTGCAATCAATTTTAATAATGCATTGATTTTTACAAAATTCTTCAAATTTCTTCAATTTTTTATCTCTTAAATTATACTGAAATAGTGAATTATCTGTCGAAACAAATATTAAATTACTTTTATTCAAATAAAATATTGTAATATTTTCGACCAATTGTTTATCAAATCTACTAAAAATTTTGAATCTATTAATAACAGACATGTTTTTTCATTTAATTTAATAGTTCTGAATCACTACAACTGAATCATATCACTTAACTTCACTTAACAACGACTTTTACTTATCTTATTTGTGCATAACATTAATAACGCAAATTAAATATTATAGTTATTTTTTTGCAGTGACAATATTTTTTAAATTATTTTTTATATTATACCTAAAATATATATTAAGTCGTATATTATATTATCTTTATGAGTAGAGATATCGACAGTATAAGGAAGCCAATCATAAAAAAGGAGATGGGAGGAGTTAATGAAAATTGGCATGACTAACCTAGTGGGGTTGGTCAAGTATAGTGGGTTTGGAGCCACCTATAGTGGGCTGGCTAAAGTTAAAAAATCACATTTTATAAATAGCCATCCTTTTATGCATGTCCTATAGTATTCTATAATCAAAATGGCGTCTCATATCAAACGCTACAGCGACCCCGTGCGACAATTAATGAACTAATTTTATGAAATTAATTAACAAAATAAATTAACAATTATTTGCAATATTTTTATTTTCATAATACAATCAGTATCCATAAAGTAATGTTTCGTTTTACATCAATTATGGTTCTCTTAGTTGAGACAGCTTGATATATTTTAGCAAAATATCGTGTATTTAACTGATGATACGTGTCGGTATTTATTTGCATCTGAAGCTGTTTTTACGCATTTGCCATATTTTCGAGAACGATTGTATCTCTTCTGTTCGTTCCGTTAATTTTCAGATTCTTTTAAGAGTTGCGTAAGACGTTCGTAAGAATGAATCTCAGCATATTCTAAATGTTTAATTATAAATGTCTGCTTGTGTTTATTTACTGTATTGTTTTACTTCTAAGTTCCTGTGTATTTAGTGTGTAACTAATCAGCAAATGAGTAAAATGTCGATAAACCAAAATCCAATAATTTAATGAATCTATTTTCAATAAAATGAGATATTAATATATTTTCAGGTTTTAAGTCGCGATGAATAATATTTTGTTGGTTTAAATATTGCACACATTCTTGTAACTCAAAAATTATTTCATTCACAGTAAAATAACCAATTATTGATAAGGTTTTGTGATCAACATTTAAACACTCGTTAGTGATTGCTTTAATGGCATCTCTCAATGTAAGCGAACACAACTCCATTTGAGTGTATAATAAATGTGGTAAATTTGGTAAATATAATCGATTGTCTGAACTGAAAATTTCAAACATTTTCACGCAAATACGAACCGATATAATTATTATGTTCGACCCACAAATCTATATATTTGACAACAAATTTAGAATCGAATTGCGATAAAATATTTAACTCTTTTGTAACAGTTTCTCGTTTTTCTGATTCAAAGCGCACTTTATCAGAATTGCATTCACACATAAATACCGTCGAGAACGCACACGTTCCTAACGCATTCATTTCTATGAAATGGTTTTATTATCGAGTGATAGCGCGACACACAGTTTGCTATGCAGTGATGCAGCGATTTTAATGAACTTTGTTGAAGAGTTTATTTTTGTTGGCTTTTGAAACAATAAAATACTTTTAGCAGTGCTAGAAAAATCACTAGTAAATAAAATATTGCCACAGAAATAAATTTCACCGCGCGATGATAGCATTAGTGTATACGATTCATCGCACATTATTTGCTGTATTGGCGATGCAACAGCATTTAACTGTCTCGGAATCCACTTAATGTCCGCGCAGTCATCACAGCCCAACTGACCGCAATTATTCTTTCCCCACCCGTAAACCTCACCGCTCTGTGTGCCACGCACCGCATGAAATCGCTATCACACTCGATGATAGTTTTAGCTTGAATGGCGCTGTAATATATCTCAGACCACTGCCAGTACCGCACTGTCCGACGTCGTTGCCGCCAAAAGCAAACACATTAATAGTGCGCGTTAACACTAGTGAATGATAACCGCCGAAGCAAATATCGGTAAAAAATTCGTTACGCAAATTAGAGATTAATTCTGGTTTTTTACAATCTTCTGTATCTGTCTGTCCATATATATTACGACCCCAACTATACGCGCCATATAGTGAGTGTAAACATCGCCATTACTATTACTATCAAATTTAATAATGAGTTGACTTTTGCAAAATGCTTCAAATTTCTTCAATTTTTTCTCCCTTATGCTATACTCAAATTAGTGTTGTTCTTTTTAAAGTTTTATATTTTAAATGAATTTTGATTTTGATTTTCCGAAAATTTTTATTTAAATTGTAGTGACCCACAAGTCACATACTATAATTAAGAGTACTTTAATCGCTTACTCTAATATTACTCATCATAGCTACTGTCATCAGTTATAATCTATCACTTAATCTTAGCAATAATTACTCATTAGTCTATTATTCAATATTGTTATTCAATCGCTTATATTACACTATTACTTATTAAATTACTTATTACTAATCAATCCCTATTTAAGCGATTAATTTCATATAACATTAAGCATAACTTAAGCATAACTTGCATAACATACGTAGCAGTCATCACTATTATGCTACCATTCAATCAGTTAATCAAATACTGTTAACTCTAATCACATATTGTACCTTATAATATATTTTAGTGTCTTAATAAAGTTGTTATTAGTTATTAAATCAGTCTATGTTAAACTATACTCGCTTATGGTTTAATATAAGTATAGCAACCACACACAGAAGCGATCCAATCGATCTATTAGCTAATGGATTTTGATGTCTGTCTGTAGACAAGAAAGGAGGATTTTTTGGCTTATTGGATTGGAATATTGGAAGACATTAATGCGCTAATCTCTGAATTGGCATCTGTTCAAACAAAAAAACCAATTGTACGTGTCATACTACAGTTTAAAGATCTCATGGAGAGATTAACGGAATTTATGTGTCACAGCTAATCCTCTCATACTTTAGCGCTAGCGGCAATATAACATAACCTAAAGATTTTAAAACGTAGGAAACAAGAATATGTTATAATTAAATAAGTTTTAAAAATTTCTATTACCATTTCGATCAACAGTTTTTGTAAGAATATATATGATTGAGAAAATGTTTTACAGCGATTTTCTAAATCTACTTGATAACTTCTCAATTTTTTAATAAGATTAATTTTAAACTTAAATTTTTATAAAAAATTTTTTAAAGCACATTTGTAAATAAAAATTTTTTACTTTTATATTTTTATATATAGACATTTATAAAAAAAATTAAAATAGAAATAAAAATTAAAAAACGAATTCGTTATGCAATCGAAATTTAAATTGAAATCAAAGTTTGTTTCATTGTATAAAATGTCAGAGACAATATGGATAAACCAATAAAATATTTTCTAACTTTAAATTAAAAGAAATATCGTTAAAAATTAATTATGTTAAGATTACCACAATAAAATATTAAAAAATAAGTAAATATAAGTAATTTATATTCGAAAAAATCTATGTCGCGTTTTTGAAAATTTATATTTATTGAAACTTTTATCATAATTCGATTTACAAAAAGAAATACTATTTAATCTTAAAAAACATTAAAATGTTAAAAAATTTATTAAATAAAAATTTTCAAAATATAATTTTCAATAAAACAAATTGCATTGAAAGCTTTATTGAAGTGTACATTAAAGTGAGCAGTGATGTGTGCAGTGATTTTTACAGTGTGTATGCAGCGAAGTGTGCAGTGAAGTGTTTGGTGTAATATTAGCAAATTTTATGACGGATATGTTTCTTGAAATCAAGTAGATTGAGCGTCATAACAATAATAACAGGCAAGAAAGAATGAAGTATTAGCAATGATTCGTTAAAAAATATTACCGACTATAAAATATTAAAATGAATTATATAACTGTTAAATAATTGTTTTGTTTAAAAAGAATTTCTATAATTGTTTTCTTTAACTTGAAGATAATTTTTTAAAAAGTTTACAATAAATTTAATCCCAGAAAAATTTACTTTATGGTGATATTCACTTACATTTCTCATATTATTATTCAAATAAGATTATATATATATACCGAAATTTTGTAAAATTTACAAAATCTCGTTTTAATATTGAATTTCGTTTAGCTTGCAAAAATTGAATCAATGAATATTTAATGTTAAAACAATTATTTTTAAAGACCTTAATAAAAATAATTAAATTAAAAATTATTAGCGCATATTTATTAAAGTATAATTACATGTTAATCCAAGTTATTGTCTAAAATTTTATTAAAATTTTTAAGTTAAATTTTTATTTCTATGAAATCAAGGAGATATTGTATTTCACTAATCTGTTTGGATCTTATTACATTTTTATTGATAATCCAATTTAATCCGCAAAATTATTTTTTAATGTCGATACATTTCATTGTTTTTATTATTATTCAGGCCTTTTGAAATAGTTCAGGCCATTTGGTTTCGGTAGCAGAAAATGTTGCAAACAGCGTAGGTATACCGATTTGTCAAATTATTGCAAATACCTCGAGCTTAAGTTCTTCTCAGTATACTAGTAATGATGGGTCTCATTTATAAAATTTATATAAATCGTTGATTTTATACTTATTATGAACAAATTCATTCTTAATAAGTTAACCGGTGGTTTAATATTGATTTCGTAGCGAATTTCTTATGGGTAATTTAATCTGCTCCATGTATATTTGGTACTATAATTAGTTTCCAGAGGATACTAATATAATTAATTATTTAAAATTAATTATTTTAAAAATAAATTACAAGCAATTAAATTATAGATAAAAATTAAAATATTTTACCTAAAAATAGTAGTCAATTCACCAAATATTTTAGTTTTGATAACTTTTAAAAAATAAAATAAAAATTAAAATATAATAGTTAAATTAAATTGGTAACAAGAACTACACATTTATTAGAGAAATCACTTCTTATGGATTTTAAAGTAGTGTTGTGGAATTTCTACTTTTTTAATTTCACTTACTATCACTTTCGATTTTAGTTTAAACTTTGATTTCACTTGTATTTCGTTTTCACTTTTCACAAGTTTTTTAATTTCGTTTGAATTTCACTTGGCTTTTTGAAAAAAATTTAGTTTCACTTGCATTTCGCTTTCGCTTATTAAAATATATTTAGTTTCGCTTTTACTTACAATTTAATTTCGCTTTTGCTTAACTTCGTTTTACAAGTTTTTAAATCATTGTTAGACCCCATAATTTGAACACAGTGTGAATCTAATTTTTATGTGCACTCATTGATGTACTAATGACAACAAAGATTCTTAAGTAAAAAAAGTTTTAGTTTGAATTATAGATAGAATTTTGACTGAGATAAACTATTTCTATTGTTTCCTTTTCAAAGAGTTAACAAATTTATTTATTAAAGCAAGATTTCTTTATTGAATTATATGGTAAAAATTTACAGTGAAATTGGTAACAGTGAACATTATATATTAAGTTTAAAATTTAATTAATTTTAAACTATAAAAATAACCAGAAACAATATATTTTTAAAAAAAAGTTAAAAAATAATTCATTATTTATCTTAATATTTTTTTTTATATAATCAGTTTTAGAAAATTCATCTCTAGTATTATTTAATTTATTCAATTCATTATATATATTAAGATATATTTTATATAATATAACGTAGGTATTTGTTATATCTTGAAGTAACTTTTTTTCAACTTTCAAATACGTTATGTTATTATATGTTTTTAAAACAGTTATGTCGCAGGACATATTAAGATTAGAATTAGATGTATTTTCATAAAGTTCATTAGAATTCCAATTGCGTGTTGATTCAAACTTAATTGGTTTGATAACTAAATTATTTTCATTTTCAAGACCAGTGAAGTTGATAATAATTGACACATCATTTAAAATTTTATAGATTGAAAAAGTCTTTGATAAAAAATAAATGAATAAAGACTAAAGAAATTAATAAAAATTTAATAAAACTTGATTTTTTATTTGATATTTCCATTCTGAATGATAATATAAAAATGAATTTTAAAGTTAATATTTAATACTAATATATGTTCTAAAAAGTGCATTAAAGAATGTGAATGTGGATTTAAAACTATTTCCAACTATAGATTTCTACATCACAAAAGATTAACTCATAAGAAACGAAAATGTTCTTAACAATACTTGGAGTGTCCGAGTATTGTTTATATTATATTAGATTAAAAACATTAATTAATTAATAAAAAGCTTCTTTAATATGACTTCGATTAATTAATTATTGTATTTTAACATATATAAGCAGTAAATCATTTTAAAACTGCTGCGGATTATTTAAATGAATAAAAGAAAAATATAAAGTGAAAGTAAAAGAAAAACTAAAAGAGAAAGTACGGTGGCCGAAATGGTTCCACACTTGGGTTCAGAGTTGGGTTCAGAGTTGGGTTCAGTGTTGGGATCAGTGTTGGGTTCAGAGTTGGGTTCAGTGTTGGGTTCAGTGTTGGGTTCAGAGTTTACAATAAAATATTTTTACTTAAATTCTTATTTTTTAAAAATTTATAATTTCTAAACGTAATTACAAAATTTTTATTTTTCAATTATTTATAAAGATTATTGAAATATTTTATATTGTTGACAAAATTAAAGCAATGAATATATGCATTATTTGATATGGAAATAATGAATATTTTCTTTAAAAACAAATGCAGTTTTCAGTAAAATAGTAAAAAAATATATAAAAATAAGATCGATTTAAATTAGTTTTTTGTTTAAAATGATTAAAATTTATTAATTTTAATTTTATGCAAAGCATTTAATCATTCAATAATTAATTTACAGGTTTAGTACGAAAATATATATTAAAAATACTTTCTAAAATATTGAGTAAATGTATTACTATTATTAATAATTTTATCGATTACTAAACTTTCTTAAAGTAAAGTAAAGTTTCTTAAATAATATCAATTAAAGAATAAATAAAAATCTTTTATATAATTATTTATAAATTATAAATACATAACTTTTTAGCTCACTTTGTATTTCTATGAAATCAATGAGCTATTGGATTTGGGATGTCTGTCTGTCTGTCTGTCTGTCT
>JAQIVF010002606.1:0-10718 GCA_034698365.1 Steganacarus magnus | reverse complement strand
CCGCTATAGTTTGCGTTTTTAATATCAGCTGAAAAACAATCCTTGCAAAACAAAATATATAGTTTTTGAGAGCGAGTGCGAGTGAAAAAAAAAACTATCAAATATACAGTTGAATGCGTTTTTTCATATATCAGAGCCAATAGGTTTTTTTATTCGATAATTTTTATGTGTGTGTGTGAGAGAGAGTGTGTGTGTTGTTGTTGTTATACGTGTAAAAATATTATATGTTTTTTATGAATAAAGTCAAAGTGAAAAATGAATCTCTACTGAGAATTTTTTCTTTTCTTTTTAGCTTTGCGTTATAATACGTTAACATTAATGAAATTCTTTTAGAGCGCAATGCGTATATATATATGTGTGTGTGTGTAAGTGTGTTATACACTAGTGTTGAGGCAATTATTATATATATTTTTATTCCTCCGATAATCAATCCATTTCTGGCTATAAATCAAACCCGTATCTGTCACAAACACTTTGAGCAAACATTTACTTTTATAATCTATAGTTGATCGGAAATTTCTTTTTTATTTTAGTTTTTTTCCTGTTATTTTAGTTTTATTATTTTTTTCTATTTATTATTATTTTTTAGTTTAGCGCAGCACTATTTTTTTCTGGTGGAAAATATATATATATATATAAATTATGGGCATAGAAATATTTCATTTATTTTTTTGGTTTTATTTTACTCTTACACTGGCGTGAGAGAGAGAGAGAGAGAGAGAGAGAGAGAGAGAGAGAGAGAGAATTTAATTTATTTTCCTTTTTCTTCAATTCTTCCCGTTTATTAAATTTAGTTATTATGATATATATATTTAATGTTACTTCAGGATTTGACGACATGGGAAGTAGCAGTAATTATAGAATAAAATTCTATGTAATATCGCAAATGAGCTAATTTTTTTAGCAAAAAAAACTAAAGTGCATTCTTTCGATTTTTTTCCACACAACAAAAAATGTATATAATTTAAAAAAAAAACAGTGTGTGTATCGCTATTTTAAGGTGTATCAGTCAACTATATATAACTTTATTGAGCTAAAAAGAAGAAGAAAAAAAAGAAAGTCTTTCTAAGAGAGATAATAAAACGCGAGAGATTTGCGAGGAAACTCTAAAGTGTAGTTACCATTCTGGTCGAGAGAAAAAAAACATTTTTATATAACATTTTATCACGTCTGTGACTTCCCTTTCAATTTGTTGTTTGTTGGACACATTCGCGCAAACACATTAAAAAAAAGTCAGTGATCCCTAGATGTACCGAGAAAAATATCTATTTATTTTTTCCGTATATTAAAATCGAAAAATTATTCGAAAAAACCTCATTTTTTGAGAACATTTTCCGTATTAGCATACTGTACTGTATTTTTTGCCAATGAAAGGGTGAAATATTTTATACTTTGTATGAATTTTGTTTATATACGAGAAGATTATATTTAGTCTGCCAGTCACTATCGAATCATATTTATTAAATTAGTTTCTCCGGTAAAACAACAACATTTGATACATTTTCCCCAAAAATAAAATTATTTCTTTATTTTTTTCCATAAAAGACACTCCAAAAAAAAAAAAATTAGTGCAGTGCTATGAACCAATTATCTCGCAAAAATAATTCACATTTTTTTGTTTGACGCTATACCACGTTATTTGGCACACAAATAGAATATTATTCGTTTTAATAAATTAGCGAAAATAGCAGACAAAAAACTATTTCTTTTTTTTCCACCGAAAATCACTTTCGACTATCTTTAGTGGATTTTTCTCTAATGGATGAATTGATCGCTAAAAGCGATATCAAATAAAAGGATACAATGCCGTTGTGTTGTGTAAATGATAAATTTAGTTTTAATTTAACCAAAATAAAAAAAGAAGTGAAAGAAAAAAATCCTCAGAAATAAAATAAAATGGTATGTGTTTTTTTTGCCTTTTATTATTATCTCTTAGGCTCTTAAAAGCTTTTTTTCTCGAAATGTGTATTAAAGGCTGAAAAATTGCTTATATATGTATAAAATGAATGACTGTAAAGCGCAGATTAAAAAAGTTTTTTGTTACATAGAAAAAACCAAAGACCAAAAAAAATAATCAAAAACACATGCACACACTCGCGAGCGCGCAAAATGAATAATAGTTTTGAATTTATCAAAATCCGAAAAATTTGTGTGAAATGAAATATGCATTCCAATTCCTTATATATAGATAAATATATTTTTTTTGCTTAACTGAAAAAAATTTGAATAACATGGTGTGTTAAATATTTTTGTTTTACGTATTATTATTTTTTGTGACTGAACTCTCAGTACAGTAGATGTTTATTTTGAAACTAAAATAAATAATGCATAGAAAACTATGTATCATTGAAATAATTTGTGCCCACAAATAGTATTATGATAAATATTTTTCTAAAGCCAAAAAACATTAAGTAAACTGTAGATAACTGTCTCATAAAAAGTTTTTCAATAGCTTTTCCGATTTTTGGGTGTGTTTTTAATGCTGAATATTCTTCATTCTATTAGGCAAATCTCTCTCTCTCTCTCTCTCTCTCTCTCTCTCGCACTGAAAAAAGGTGCAGTAATGCGTTGATATATAAATTATATAAATTGAACGCACAATATATAGATACCTTTACATTACTTTATACGAAACACATAAAAACCGCTGCAAATGATAAGCTTTAAAAGGGAAGGCAAACGCAAAGCTGCACATCATTTCTAACTATATTTTTATATATGTACGTTATATATAACTTCAATATGCATTTCACTTTAACTCCGCAGTAAATGCCATTATCAGATTGTCTTTTTGCGAGGTTTGCTCGGCAGATGAGATCCGTAATGCTTCTCACGATCAAATAAGTTTTTATTTCGTTCGACTATTGGGTGGAGTGAAACACACACAGAGATATATGCAAACACACACTCTTTATTTCATTGCCCCCATCCAACAAAAAATTACTTATGGAAAAAGTGCACACATTTCCCTAATAGCTTAAATCTATCGATGTGTGTGTGTGAGAGAGAGAGAGAGTTGAGGGTTGAGACAAATCCAAAGGCAAATATTGTTGAGTTATGTAACTAACTCTGTATGTGTTTGTGTTTCACTATTGTTCAACTTTCTGTTAGAGCACTCCATCACTCACTCTTTCTCTTTCTCTCTCCTCTCTCTCTCGCACACACACCAAATCGCATCAAACCCCATATCAAAAGTCCCAAAAGAGCTTTTAGGTATTGTAACACAATGCTGACCGTAAAGCGACTTGAAATGGTCTCATTAACAATGTTCGCAGGCACTTATCTCTACTTTCGCACATGTTTTTCGAGCGTTCCAAAGCAAGCACGGCTTTCGGTTTTATAAATATATAATTGGATAATACAGTGGCGTAAAAAAAACGTTTAAAGTATTTTTTAAGTTAAAAAAAAGAATCAAAAAAGTGTTCCCAATTCTAGTAATTTAATATCGTATCATATAATACAGTACCTGAATGAAAACAGTGCGAAAGTTATTTGTTAATAAAATTTTAGTTTTTGAATTGTCTTTCCCTCTTTTTCCTGTACACTCTGTTCTTACAGTTCAACCGATTTCGTAAACAGTACTCTTCTCTCGTGTGTGTGTATGTGTTACGCCACTTAATCCGAAAAAATAGCAAAACCATACTCTTCTGGTATATGGTTTTATCTTCGATCTGAAAACAAACTTTTCTAACGCGTATACGACAGGCACTTATTTTATGTTTTCGCAGTTGCCGTGAACGCAATAAAAATGTTTCAGTAATATTTTAAAAGCGACAGATTATAATAATACTCGCTTTATTATAATAACAACAACACTCCACCAGTATTTTTAAAACGAAAAAATAAAATAAATTAAAAATATAGCGCTAAAGTGTGTGCGTTTTTTTTACAGTGAACTGAAGTGAATGCTACGACGAATGTGTCGCAAATCCTATTTCTAAGAATATATACACGCAACACAATACTGGCGTCAAATATTAGTAAGAGACACTACAGTAAACGAAATGAAGAAAAGAGTGAAGAGAAAGAGAAGAGTCGCACACACAGTATTTCTTTGAAAGCGAGAATCAGAATACAGTATACTGTATATTCAGTTGCATTGTTCATAAAATTCTCTGCAATGAATTTCATTGTAATACACTTTTAATTCAGTTTTTCTTTCCCCATTCGCGCGCACAAACACTCTTATTGTTTTAACTGGTAATAAGTTTGTGTGTTTACTTTTAGAATAATAGTGTGTGTGTGTGTTGTGTATGCTTTGCTTCTTTCTTTATTGTTTTAAAAATGAGTTTTAACATCTGTGTTTCGTTTTAGTCATTAAAACTCGGTATTAATAATAACTTCTGGCGCATCGACTGGTGTGCGCCACACAATAATAAAATGCATCGTTTATTAAAACTACAGTATTTAAACTCAAAAATAATTATTATTTCGAGTGTTGTTTGCCGAACTCACTGTGCTCTCTCTCTCTCTCTCTCTCTCTCTCTCTCTCTCAGCCAATGTTTTTTTCATTAAAGCGAATCATTTTGTGCATCAGTTAATTATTAACGAAAATGATTTTGCTTGACTACTGTTATTAGACATTAGAGAGGAAAACTAGTGACTGCTGACAACGACAACAGAAATAATCACTCGAAGTAATCTGATTTTAACGAGTTTTTAACTTTTAGGATTTTTTTCCAGACAAATTAAATTGTTTGCGCGACGGATATATTTGGACTATTTTTGCTATCATCCAAACAATAAAAAATCGATTAGACATCAAACAATAAAAGAACAAAAGAAATTTATTATTATTATTATTATTATAAAGTTTTGCTATTGAAACACAACGCCAATAGCACACCATTTCATCAAAATAGCGAATAGAAGAGAGAGAGAGAGAGAGAGAGAGAGAGAAAGAGAGCTTTTGTTTTATTGAAAAACACAATTTTCAAAACTGATTTAATGAGACGGAACAGCACACACATACACACAAAACAGAGAGCAAAACTAATGTAAAAAAGAAAAGAAATAGAAGAAACGGGAATAAAAATCTGTATTTGGTAAACATTCTCTAAATTACGCTTAAAAATAGAATAAGTGATCGACAGCTCTAAAGCGAAAATCACTTTTTTCGCAGTACAGACACACATCAACTCTCTCTCTCTCAGTGTGTGTAAGAAAAAAAATCACTCTAAACGAAACATTGATTCCAACACATACACACACATACACGCAGCACACAACAACTCTCTCGCATGCATCTCACTGTCGCCATCGCGACGCGACCGCTAACAATATTATATATCATTGCTGGCAATAGTATTTGACATTACCATCCCTAATAGAAAAACTTGTCAATAATCATAGCCACTAGGATTTCAATCTCGTAAAGAATAGTTTTTTTTTCGAAAATAGCGTTTCGTTCGAACACTTTGCCGCAATAATAAAATAGCAGCAGCAAAAAATAAAACTCGCTCGCGTTTGAGAGAGAATAGGGAGAGATGAGAGAGAAACGCTAAAATGCTTACTCAATGATTTTTTGCCAAAAATTGATTGCATTTAAAAGCCCTTCTCTTGAGCTTTTTTGCGCTTCACTTTTGAAGCGTATGAACAGAAAGAGAGAGAGAGAAAGAGAAATAGAAAGAGAGCAAAAAAATCACACATACGCACACGTATGCGTTCAAATGTAATATTATTTCTTTTAAAAATACAGTAACTTCAATTCTCTCTCTCTCTCTCTCTCTCTCTCTCTCTCTCTCTCTCTCTCTCTCTCTCTCTCTCTCTCTCTCTCGTGCTTTTATATACGTTTTTCCTCTTTTACTTTAGTTTTGGTGTTTTTTTCTTTCAAAAGTATTTTTTCATTTTTTTATAGTTTTCCTTATAGTTTGCGCGCATATATATTGAACATTTTTTGTGAATCAATGTTTAAGAAAAATATTATGTTCAATAAAGAACAAGTTTCGCAGACAATAAATAAATAAATATCAATAAATATTATAGGAATACTGTACTGTACTTACAAAGGAAAAATCATTTTATATTCATTAAATCAGACACCAGATAACCTTGAATATAGACCGCATAAGACGCGTTAAAATTATTTTCAAATAAAATTTCTTACCCTTTTTCACGACTAGACACGTTTAACGTCACCGATTAATTCGAGAAACCTATCTAGAGGTGAAATTGTTTTAATTGCCCGTATGTTAATATAATTTACTGTAGAATTATTAAAATAATAATCATCTAATTTTTATTAAAATTTTTTTAAAATTTAAATTAATTTGAATTCAATTCAAAAAACTTTTTCTTATTTATAAAAATTATTTCTGTTATTCTATTAATTTTTTAATATAATTAGGCAGCAACTATTTAAAAACAATTTTACCCGACCATTAGCCTCGGCTTGTAACTCACAAATAAGTCCCTTAATTCGATAAAGGTCTGGAAAGTTTCTTTTTAACTTAAAACCCTCTAACAGCGCATTAATAAAAGGAGAAAATGCAATATAAAGTTTGCTTTATTAACAAAAGAAGCAGCAAAAAGAAAAGAGACTAAGTTTTAATTATATTGTCGATAAAGGGACACAAAATTTTTTAATTTGTATCTTTGTTATTAAAAAGCCTATAATAAGTCACTATATATATATATTGTAGTGAAGCATCTTTCAATTCTTATATAATAAAAGAGAGTACAGTATATACACGCGCACACAATACAATAGTTGTCAGCAAATTAACGAATATATATATATATATAGTGATTGAGGGAATAGATATTATTAGACTTATTTCGGGTATTACTTTTCGCATGCATTCTCTATATGTATTGTATAAGAGTGTAGAGAGAGACGCTTTTAATGAGATATTGATTTATAATATTTGCTTTTGAAATATTAGGGTACACATACACACACATCGCATAAAAGGATTTACGTTAAAAAGTACAATATATTAGATATCACGCATCAGTTCACATTCAAATAACATTTTTTGGTGTGCGCTATGCTTTTAGTGTTATTATTATTATTATTTTATGGAAAATAATGAAATTATTAAAGTAATGAAAAATATTTTCTCATTTATTATTTTAAAAGTTTTTTTTTACTAGCGTTACAAGAATTTATAGTGTATGCGACTGTGTGTGGGTTTTAATAAATATATACAATACTTACGTATTATTATTACTGTATTATTATTATACTGGTATTTAATTTTATTATTTTTTCCACCAATTAATTTTAATTATGAAACACGAGAGCGAACATTTGGAGTGAGCCTTACTTTCCATTCATTTATGGTTATGTCGATTGGCAGCCCAAGAAGAGACGTCAGAGGTGTGTGCTAGCAGTCGGACAGACTGGTTCTCTCATATACATAAGCTCAAGTAATTTTTGTAAAAAAAATGTTGAGCTCTAAATTTATTTTTTTAAAAGTTTTAATATTTAACTTTATATAAAAAAAACTCTCATTAAATATCCGCTTGAAGTTAATTATCATAATAATAAAAATATAAATAAATTATTATTCTATAGTTTTTTTTAATTCGAATTTAACTTTCGCGAAAAAAAAACTATAATAATTCATTTAAATAGCATTATTATAAATATCTGTCACACAGCGGTATTGATATAATAAAAATTGAATAACAGTCAAATATATGCTGAATATATATATATATATATATTACTGAATACTATATATATATATATATATGGTAACACAAAAGAGAGAATATATATATTATATGCGATTCAATTATAAACGCGCACAACAGCATAGTACATGCAATATAGATAATAATAAATTTATATAGATATTAATATATAATGAAATTGTATACACATTTATGTATACATATAAACGAATGCCATTATAAATGCTTTTATGTCAGTTTTATTAATTCGCTTTTATTCATTCGATCCAATTCGCTATGAATATTGACATATTCCTGTTATTTTTTTCTCTGTTCTTTCTGTGCGCTCCGCTGTGTTTTTTGCTGCACTATAATTTTATGACAGTTATATGCCATATTTTGCAGATTTAGCTCTTTATTCATTTATCACGCTTTTATTTTCCTTTTAATGCCAGTGCGCTATACGCGCACTTTAATGGTTTTACGTGTATGTGAGTGTGTTGTTATTGTCGTCTGTGCTTACTTTAAGAAAATTAAAGAGAGTGGACAAGAAAAGCGTATATATAAGCGAATAAAATATGTTTTTCTAGGCTAAAATGAAAATAAAATAACGATGTCTCGCGTAATTATTGTTTGTATCGCTACATACAATTACATAAACACACACACAAACCTTTTTCAATATTTTGCAAATTAAAATATTCTTAGAGAGAAACTCTTAACAGAGACAGAGAAAGTACTCAAAGAAAGTACAGTACTATCGCCAGTACATTATCGCTACTATTATTATTGCTTATATTGCTTAAATATTTTTCAGATAACTTACTATTTACGATAAACACTGTATTAAACATTCTATTTACAGTATAATCGTAATGTAATGTACTTTTGAGCAAAATTAAATTGTTATTTTGTTTCTAAGAATTTAATTCGCTGTGGAAACCAACGAGAGATACGGCAACTATTTATGGCTTGTCTTAATTTTATATTTCAAATATGTAAATATACTGTATTAAATAAATAACAAAAACATTTTATCCAATATTATTTAAAGTACTGTTAGTCAGAGATCTAATCGTTTTATTAGATTATACTTCATTGCTTTTAACGATTTGCTTATATTTTTTTTCAGATAAATTAATCCACTTTATTTTTAACGCACACATAAATCTATAAAAAAGCGATTTTTTCGAAAAAATTACTTAAATAAATAATAATCTGCATTATACGCAATTTAATTATACAATTTACTTTCAATACAATTAATATTTGATTATATTTTATGTAATTTTAATATATATATTTATATAATTTTCTGCGGTAACCGTTTTCTGTGGTAACAACTTTTATATGCGGGTTTATAATTACATCAAATTTGTAATGTGTTAATGTATGCAGTAGTTATTAGGCTACTTTCACAAAAACTTTTCACATTATATAATTTTTACTTTAATTTAATTTTTTATTATTATTTCTCATTAAATAATATTTTATTTTATTTTTTAATTTAATTAAATAAATTTATTTTACATAATTAAAAATACAAAATTAAAGTGTTTTTGTATTATTATTATTATTATTTAAAATCTCTGTTTCTCTCACTCACTCAGTCACTCAAAACTTGATGTCTTTTTTGCCGCTTTATTATCGTTTTATTATACATATTTACAGTGCATCTATGTTTGATATCAGTTCGAGCTCCTTTAAATCATAATTCATTTTTTAATCGCACCCGAATTTTTTAGAATCATATAAGTGTTAGTAAAATTAAAAATAAGTTTCAAGTTTTTTTTTGAATGATGGGATGAAGCAATTAAAGAGATCACTACTTGCCATCGCTCAGCAATGAATCGGGACTGCCATAACCACTTGATGCGTCATCCGCTTGACGATTGTTTGGCGGCGATGCGAGAGACTCTGTCTGCTTCTTCAGCCGGTCTAAGCTGTTATAAGAGCTGCCGCCAAACATGATCAGCTCTTCGTAGTCGTACTCGCATAGGATTCTGTTATCGTACAGATAAAAGCGGTCTCCAATGCAGAATCTGTGTGATGTGATGTGTGTGTGAGAATGTATTTGTCGCCAAAAGTTTCGGAACAGAACAAGAAAAAAAGAAAAGGAAATTGAAATACAACTTTTTCCCATGTAATTATCGCTTTAAAACATTAAACATAACATTTTTCCGCTTATTATATCAATTTAAAAATTCTTTTCTATAGACTGGTTTTTATTTCTTTTTTTATCCACTAAAACACGTATTTTTGCGGATTTCCAAATTATAATCACACACAAAATAATTAAATTACTCACCGATGACTGCATTGATTGCACTGAAAGCACTCGAGATGGTAGACATTACCGCCGCGAACCCTCATAACCATCTCGAATGCCGGGATTGTCTTATTACAGCCCGAACACAGACCATTAGTTCCGAACAATCTTTTCGACGCGAAATTATAAAAAGAGAGAAAAAAATGTTTTTCCTAGAAAACTAATTTACAATTACGCGTCTAAAATTTCGGCGAAGTGTTAAGACATACCTGAGATAATCGCGTTTACAGAGAATGAGATTCGCTTTAGTGAAGAGTGTGGACCCGACTTCGCCGAGTCTACAGTCACAACACGCACACTTCAGACAGTCCTCGTGCCACAGCTGGTCCAACGCTTTCAGTAGGAAACGCTCTTTGATCACTTCGAGACATCCGAAACACTTTGGCGGTACCGGTGATGATGACGATGACGATGTTGTTGTCACTGATGTTCGGTTGTTGTTGCTGTTGTTAGTATCCGTAGTGAACACTGGTTTTTGCGTTGACGAACGATTAGACATCATAAGAGAGATTCAAAATCCATTTAACAAATTAAAAAAAAAGTTTTTGCGAAGTTCTCTGTTTTATCGTTATTAGCTTTAGGATAACGAAACGAGATTTAAAGCTTCGCTTTGATTACTAATATCCACAAAAAAAACTTTTTCGCGTAGAATTAATTATTAGCACACAATCTATTTAATTATAATTAAACAAAACTCTTTCCGTTGTAATAATCACTGAACAATACAAAATCTACTGTTCAACTATTTATTATATTAGGAGAGGAATGA
>JAQIVF010002605.1:0-10723 GCA_034698365.1 Steganacarus magnus | reverse complement strand
TCGAAAGTGAATGATCGAAACGAAACGCTTCTTATTTTTTTGAATCAAATTTTTCTTTATTCAAACCTAATTTTTATGCACTTTAATGCACTTTAAACAAACACATGATTTTATTTAAAAGTTGGTATCTATAATTTAAAGAATTTATTTAAATTTAATTAATTATTTTGAAACAAATATGCAATTTTGCTATAATTTTCGCGGTAAAGACTTCCACGGTTATTACTTTCGCGGTAAAGACTGAACACATTCGCACAGTGTTATGTATAGAATAACCAGCATTCAGATAATATGTACGAAAAAACCGAACAACTATGCATGCATTTAAGGGTTCCCACGACTTTAACGCTAACGACAATACCGCGAATGACTTAAGCGCTAACTTTTACTAATTATGAACTTTATATCTTCAAATATTACTCTATATAGAAAATTATTTACGTAACAATTGAATAGTTAACCTATAAATTATCACAAAAAATTGGAAAGTTTAATTACTTTTAGCAAAATGATAAATTGTAAACTTTATTTAGTCAGTAAACGATTAGTACATCATAATTGTCTGTTTTTTAATATAGACATACCTGTATGCTTGAAAAGTTTTGAATCGGAAATGTTTAAATATTTTCTTTCTACACTAACTAGTAGTTTAGCTTTAATTATTGATACAAAGAATTTACTATACTATTTAATATAAGTTATAATATAAATGCTTAATAAACAATTTCAACTTACTTTTATTTCCAGACATTCCAGAATGATTTGAAAAATTGTATTTTAAACAATTGAGATTTTTTCACGAGTGTCAATATGTGATTTTAAAAATATTCACTAAACTTGACCGGAATAACAGATCATATTCAAAACAATGATTGAAAAATTACACTAAATAAGACGAACAAAGTTTTTATTTTTAATTTTTTTAATAACAAGTACATTATAAAAATCTAACAAACATAACATACAGTAAAGTTGAAAAGTAACGCAACATAGGGCTCAGCATTGCAAGTGCATTAAAACAAAAATTTGCGCCTCTCAAGTGAAATCACATAACTCGAGTGAGTCTCAAGGTTAACATGTTTCCAAGATGCCTGTTATGAACAATATAATTTTTATGACATTTGGCATATTTAATTGCGCATTACAGACAAAAAGACATATTTGTACTCTACAGAAAAGTAGTCACAGGCCATATGTGTGCAAAGTTTTGTAAACAACACTTTGTGCGGAATAGAAAGCCATTGGACCACAATTTCCTAAAACAAATTCTTCAATTTCTTTGAGCACAACTTTCGCCAGATTTATGAAATTAACGACACCCGAAATAAAATAATGATGAGATAGTATTTGAATAGCGATCTCATATTTGTTTTTAACGTTAAGATACGATCGACACAACACTGAAGACATAATTGAATGAAAGAGTCTTCGGTGTGATTTCTCTAATATTCTCGCATTGAGTTTGATTCATATCTTTAATCCTTTTATTAGTGTTTTATTAATTTAATTATCTTTATTCCTCAGTGTTTTAGTTCGCAAGGGAAAATTATTAAAATACTTTATAATTAACTTTAAATTATATGAGAACTAAAGTACTAGTGAAATATGCGTATTGGGCAATCATTTAATAGTATGCAACATATGTCGTAAGTTATATCATTAAGCATTATAATATTAAGCATAAGAATAAAAAATATTAGATAGTCTAACAAAACAATTTATTTTTGTTAGTAAAACAAAAACAAAATATGGGCAAGTCTGAAAATTCTATTTATCTTTTTTAGAAAATCAAAAACAAAATATTTGAAAGTCTAATAAAACAATTTATATTTGTTAGTAAATCAAAAACAAAATATGGGCAAGTCTGAATATTCTATTTATATTTTTTAGAAAAGCAAAAAAAGGAAAGTCTCAATATACATGTATTTTATATTTGTTAGTAAAACAAAACCAAAAATATTGGAAAGTCTGAAAGTTATTTTCGGCTGACTTGCAGACTGATGATTTATGACAAAAGCCATTACACTTAAAACACTTGGTCACGATGATAAAGTCCTCCACGTAATTGATGGACCATTCGAGTTTGTCTCTTCCGATCTTTACTAATATTCGTCTCAGAGACGGTTAAAAATCGATTATGATATGAACAGAGTCTTTACGGAAGGTTTTCTGATGAAAAACGATTCGAATGTCACTCTCAAATGTTTCGAATGTAAGATAAATAGATCCAAGTAAGTCACTGTTTTGTTGGTTGATCGTCTCTAATGTTTTATTATCATGAGCGGTTCTAATATTAGTGTCTGTTGAATTAACATCTATTCTTGTTTCGAGTTCAATCATTTCCAAGCTCTATCGCGTTTTATTGTAATTTGATATAAATAAGTCAAAAACATTTTGATTTTAAGATACTTTTTCAGAACAAATTTATCTGTTTCGGCTTTCGTTTCTGAAATTTTTCCTGTTTGATGTAACGTGAAAATCTTGTTTCTATAGGAAAATAGTTTATTTAAGTTCAAATAATTAAGCTCGGTTGCACCACAAATGTTAGTTATCTTATAATTTGTTATTTCAGTGTTGTAATTGAAACTTCTTAATATAATCAATACATCATCAACAGCTTCAAGACATTTGTTAATTGAATGACCCCCAATTATACTAACATGTCCACTTGAAAATATTAGTGCAGTAGTTTTTGAGTTAATTAATCTTAATCTAAATCCGAAAAATCTATTAGAGGTATACTTAATTTGCATGGTTAAACTTTATTAGTTCCAGATAATATAGCATGTAAGTGATAAACCTTTCAGACATAATAGGACTGTGGATACACTGTGCGCTAAAAATATTTTATGATATCGTATGTCAGTAGTATTACTAGATATTATCATAAAATTATAAAAATAAATAGAAATATTTGGTTAGAGATATAAATTGTTTATTAGTGTTATGGCGAAAGTTTATTGTTACTAAAGTTTTATTAAAGTCATACTGAATTTATAATTTACTGTTATAAAACCATTTTGAGATAAGTCTAATACAAAGTGTTGTTCAATAACTTTTAATTTCAAACTATTAATACATTTAAACCAGCAAAATATCACTAAAATGTCAACGTATCTAAATCGCAATTTAAGATCTCATGCTATACTAAATTGGAACTCAACCTCGAACCTTTGCAAAAGTTAGAGCCTGAATACGAACCCGAATTTCTTAAATGGTACCCGAGTGTGGAACAGGCAGAACCTCAGCACTATATTTTTAGTTTTAGATTCGATCTTAAATATATCAACAAAAAAAATAATTTTCTCATGTAATTAACCAAATTTTATTTAATTATATTAGATATATTAATATTTCTTATAGTTATATGGTGTTATAAAGAATTTATTATGTTTAATAATGCGAATTTATATTGTGCGAGTTATTCATTGTAAATTTGGTGAAATAAATGAATTTTTTTAATAATGCAGATATTTAAATGCTTTTTTGCTATAATAGTTAATCGAATATAATAATAGTGAATACAGTACTAGTTTTTATCTTACACTATATATATTTACAATGACCTAAACTTGTGATGAATTGACGTTTTGTTATTTGCATGTGACGATGAAGGGTAATAAAGTAATTATTTGATATGATTTGGCAGAAAGCGGTATTTATTTTCATGCGTTTTGTATTTTCTGTTTTCATTGAATTCAGGTTTCACTCAATGTCACCGCGTTTTCGCTAAGTCTAAAAATATTTCGCTGTTTCCCATTCTCAGTGCGTATTTTCGCAACGGAACGGAAGAAAAATTTGGTGCAAACATCAAAGCATATAACAAAATATAATTTAAATCAACAAATAAAAGGTTGTATTGTTCCTTTTTATTTAATTTAGGTTAACTTTCTATTTCAGTTTTTTTGCAGCTCTCGTTCTTATTAATTTTGAGCATTAAAACACGTGTGCGCTCTGTTTGCACACCGAAAGCAATCTTTTAATGTTCAAAATATTTGTAATCTAGTTTAGAAAAAGTTAAATAGTTTTTTTTGCACACATATTAAAAGATTTAAAATTCAATATATGTTAATAACAAACATTACGATAAGATTTAGATTTAATCAATTTAAAATTTTTTTGTTGAATTAAATATTGTGCTATCTTTTGGCATAATTTTTAAGGAATCTATTGATCCACATATTATTATGTTAAAACCCTAAAAACCCTTCGTTGGATGTAATTCAAGTCAATTTTCAAAAGTTGTAAATACTATAATTCATTCGAATGTAATTTTATAGCAAATAAAATTATTTGTTAAGCAAAGCATATATTTTATTTACAATTCACTATCACGTTATAAAGTAATTCGCAGAATAAAATGTGATTGCTTTGAAAAGCTCATTACATACTGAACTTTGATTTGTATTTTTGGCTCTCGATTCAAATACTTATTATGCAGTCACGAGTTTATTATATTATGTGACTTAATGATACTAATTAAATCAAGAATCATTTTAGAAATCAATTGGTCATTGTAGCTGAATACTAGTGACAAGTAATTATTACAGTATTAAAGAAATATAGGATTTTTGTTTAATATTAGTATTACGCAGATTTATCATGATTAATATTATACCCATTGCCATATTTCAACCTTTATAGTGCATACGTCAACGCTTAGGTTATTATTATTGCCAATAAAGTCATGCTGACCATAGATCAACAATTATATACTGACGATGTCCAAGAAATTCCGCGAATAATCAAATATAAACTTTATATGAATCGAATACTATCCGCATGGGTATATAAATCGGCTATAATACTGATGATCCATAATTTGATATATGCTTTCTTTTATGATAATAGGGTGACCGCATGTGGCAGTTCGCGATTGGCTTATTCTTCATTAAATTACGTCCAGGTTCGTTCACATTAGCATCGATTCACGGCATTATCTCGTCGGCTATACTCTTATTTGTGGCGCCAATAATTGGCCGATGGATCGAGAAAACTTCTCGATTAAGAGAGGTTCAGGTTTCGTTATTTCTGCAAAATGGATCCACAATTTTAGGCGCGTTTTGTGTTATCATCTACGAGATTGAATTATTTGACAGTGAAAATGTTAGTTTTTTTTATCAGTAAAAATAGCAATATTTATTTGGAAATCGTTTTTTAAAATTTTTTAGGCTAATAATATGGTATCACAAATTGGTCTCATAATGTTCGCAATCGTTGCCCAAATATGGAGCGTTGGTTACACTACTTGTCTGGAGAAAGATTGGGTTATTTGCATCGCTAATAATAAAACACAATTAACTGGTATTAATAAACTTCATTAAACTCTCACTCATTTCATAGAAAATTGATAATAGATTCAAAATTTGTGATTATTTTATTTATCAAAAAAAACTTTATTTCTCTTAAGAATTGAATGCAATATTGCGACGACTGGACCTGATTTGCAACATACTCTCTCCACTGGTGGTCGGCGTTATAATGACGCGATCGCTGTTATGGTCAGCCGTATTCCTCGCCGCTTTCAACGTGTTCTCAGCGTTTTTCGAGTATCTTTTATTACATTCATTATATAAATCAGTACCAAATTTACGCAGACAGAAGAAAGATAAAAAATCATCGATAAAATTAATCGATTTAAACGCTTTAATACTATATATGAAGACATTTTTCGTACCGGGACTCAGTTTTTCGCTGTTGTATATGACAGTATTAGGGTTTGATTCGATCACTGTTGGATACGTTACCGAAAAGGGAATTAATGAGACAATTCTCTCGTTGGTTTCTGTTGTCGGCGGAACCGTTGGAGTGATCGGAACACTTCTTTATCCGATTTTAGTGAAACGATTCGGAGTTAAAAGTTCGGCATTAATCGGTTTCGTTAGCGAAACAGTTTGCCTCGTGCTATGTCTCGGAGATGCGGTCAGCTTTTGGATACCGAACCAAACCACTGGCGTTATTTTACTGCTTTCTGGTATAACTGCCGCAAGATTTGGTCTATGGATCGCTGACACCGCTGTTAATCAACTGATACAGACATCGGTCAGTCCACCGATAATAAGCAGTGTTCAGACCAGCGTTAATATATCGATGGAATTGATTAAGTTTGCAATTGTGATCTTCATTCCAAACGTTCATCAATTTTATATTCTGATCGTCATTTCATTCTGCGCCGTACTATTCGGTACAATACTGTTTGGCTTATATACTGCCAAACTGTTTAAGAGTTGCGAATCGAAGTTTGTAACCAATGAGGAACAGTAATAAATATTGCGAATCAAAGTTTAATATATTTTAGTATTTTTTAATTAATGTTAGATTTGACGAAATTTAAATTTTGATTAAAGATATAAAATCAAAGAAATGTGTTTTGTTTAGATGTGGTCAATAAATTAGTTTTTGTTGCTCTGTGTTAGTGTAATGTATATTTAGAAATTTGTTTTGTAAATTTCTTACAAAAAATAAATAAAGAAATTTAAAAATAATTGCACACGATTTAGCGTTGCACTTATTCGTGATTACACTTAAAAAATTTTCTAAATTGCGGTCTAATCAAAAATTTTCGATTTGGTTAACCAGAATCGAAAATTATTATGAAAATTTTTTTTAACTTATTTTGGGATTTATTTGAAATTGCAATCCTGTTTAGTGTGATATGCATGAAATTATATTATATAAATATATTCATGAAATGATCGGTTCTAATATATCTGTCATACAAATTTACTTAAATCCCGAATTTATGCGTACTATTTATCATTATTTATTTATATATTCAGGTATAAATTAAATTTTTATATAGTTTTAATAAAATATTTACTTAAGTAATTTCTGACAGAGTTCAACACTTTTGCAGAAGTCTGACAAAATTGTTTTTATCGAGTTTACTACTATAAATTTAGTTTCATGTAATAAATAATTACAATATATCTGTGTAATACCCTTGAAATTATAATAATTGGTTTTAATATTTCATGTTCTTAGTTATTGTAAATTCATAAAATTTTTAATGGAAAATAAAGTTAATTTCTATTCATTAGAATTTTTTTTAATTCATCTCCACACTATAAAAATCAGACCCTAAAATCTGTATTTTTGTATAAATGGAAATGATGTGCAAAATCTTGAATAAAGTTATAATAAATTAAAATACTAATGAGTCTACATTTCAAATCAAAAAAAAATTTAATTAATATTATTATTATTATTATTATTATTATTAATGTTATTTTGGTGTTGGCGTTGCAATTGTTCATTACGTAAGCGATTGCCTTCCCTTACCATCGCGTTTATTAACATGTTTTCGGCAATTAATCCCTCATTTTTGGTCAAATTCGAGGCTACTTTGAGGAAACTTCGCGCGATTTTAACATTATTTTCTTCAATTTTAATGTTGTTCTCTCTCTTTCTTTCCTCTAATAAATTTGGTGGATCTGGACGTTCAGCCATTTTGGAATTTTACGGTTAAAATTTTACGGTTAAAAATTTAACCGCTAAAGTTTTTAATGAACGTAATTTATGTTTAATTTATAAGTGATGGAACATAAAGTAAAAAAAAACAATAGAAGAAAACTTTTGTGCGATTAATTCATTATTGTCACTTAATTGTTGCCTATAGAGGCATCACTTTAAGTTCATATTTTAAAGTGAGGTAAATCTTGTTCTATTTTATTAAGGCTTATTTAAAGGAGGGATTTGTATTTTAGGTCAGTATAATCGCCCAAATATTTTAGGGATTAGTGGTCAAAACCCTTAAAACCCGGATTAGTAACATTAGTGTGTCAGTAACATTCCTTTAATACTATTGGACAGTTATATATAATTTCGAAGCGCTTCTTTCAAAAATTGTAATTTTGCATTTATTGCCCTCTATAATCAATGTTTGTAATTAAATTTTAAGTTTAGCGCTGAAATAAAACTAGTTTTAGCTCTACTTGCCGTTACTCTAACTCCGCCTTAAAGAAAACAGAACAAGATCGACCTCAGTTTAAAATATGAACTTAAAGTGATGCCTCTTATATACTTATTAGACTCCACGATGTGGTTCACTGTGATAAAAATTTATATCTTGTTTTTGAGTATTTAAACCAAGACTTGAAAAAATTATTAGACAGCACTGCAACATCGGGTTTACCAAAACCATTAATTAAGAGCTATATGTGGCAACTTTTGCAGGGAATATCACATTGCCATTCGCATCGAGTACTGCACAGAGACCTTAAGCCTCAAAACTTACTGATTGATAGCGAAGGCAATATTAAATTGGGTGACTGGTTGTGACTGGTTTGGCGCGTTCCATCGGTATACCCATCAGCACATACACGCATAGTATTAAGTCTTTACACATTAATACAATATTTATTGTTAACTCTTTTCAAATAAACGATCTAATATTGTATAACTTTTTTTATAATTTAAATTATTAAAATTTTTAAAATAAATTGTATAAAAATATTTAAAAAATTAATTTAATTAGTATTATACTCGACGACCCGCTTCAATGGCTGCAGCAATAACCAGATGCAATAATCAGCTCATTCTCATAAACAGTGTCAACGATTCTCTTTTCGTATCTCGCGATTTTTAAATTGTTTTCAGCGAGTTTTACGTTATTGTTATTCTGTAATTCCTCCAAAAGAATAAGTGAATCGATATTTTCATTGGCCATTTTGCAGAGAATTTGTTTTTTATTTTAAAAAAGCGGTTGAAAAGTAAGCGGTTAAACTTAGTTTTCGTTAAACTAAGTTTGGTTATGTTCTAAAACACATCCAGTTCTCAAATCGTCATTTAGTCGTAAAGTTGTTACTATCATCGAATCAAAATTACTTCGCAAAACACCACTCATCATTTTTAAACAAATAAATTTCTTCCAACGCACCTTTAAGATAATATTTTTGTTTGAAAGCTATTTTTTTTTATAATTAATTAGGAACTTATATAAAAATTATCGAAATTTATTGTAAATGAGAGATAAATAATTATCTCTCCCTAAATAAATAATTATCTCATCCATAATAATTACTGCATATCGTGGTTATGTCCTAATAACGCAGCCACCGTCAACACTGCAACATATTTGCAGACAAATACAAGTAAACCTGAAAAATATTAACCATGAAAAATAAATATTATAATAATGAACATTTATGTAAAAAACTTATATTAATTAATACAATTATTGTTTAAATTTATTCTGTTAGAAAGTTAATTAATATTTGCTCTAAATTGAAATTTTTTCATTGTAAAAATAAATTAATTTTGATTGTAAATTCTGTAACGATGACAATATTTTGTTGGTGACTGCGTTTTAGGACATAACCAAAGTTACGGTATGTTATGTTTTATGCTCAATCATTGCCATTGCATCTATTAAAGCAATTCAGTAAACACTATGTATCTCAACATTATTAGTACTTTTTATTACACATTTTTCGATAACTAACATAACTAAAAGGGAACGCTTTTTCATATCGAGTAAACTTATTTTAATACGTGGAAAGTTAAATCCCAATTTGAAACTGTATTTCGTATATCGTTGTCACAAATCAAATCATAAACCAAACCAGAAAGAGTATGGCATCGATTAACGACGTGATCGCTATGTATAAGATGCTGAAGAAGGAGTGGGACAGCAGATCACCGAATTTGGACAAATGCGGGCAAATGTTGCTGCGATTGAAAGTGGCGTTAACGCAACTCGCGTTTCTGCCCACAAGTGACTCGCGATTCACCAAACAAGAGCTGATTGTGGCGCGAGATATACTCGAAATTGGGGCGCAATGGAGTGTCGCCGTCAAAGACATTCCGTCTTTCGAGCGATATTTGGCGCAATTAAAGTGCTATTACTTTGACTACCAGTAAGCCATCAATTTTATTGCAATTTTGATTGTCATTCATTTCATACATATTTGATATCATTTTTTAGGTCCGAATTAACGGAATCGGCCTACAAATACCAATTGCTTGGACTTAATCTGCTTTGTCTTCTCTCGCAGAACAGAGTGGCAGACTTTCATACTGTGAGTTCAAATTTATACTAAATTTATTGTTAAGTAATCCATGATTTTTAATCAATATCTTATATAAATAGGAGTTAGAATTACTTCCAGCAAAAGAAATCCAAAACAATATCTATATCCGACATCCGGTATCACTGGAACAATACCTGATGGAAGGAAGTTATAATAAGGTGTTTCTATCGAAAGGCAATGTTCCCGCGAATTCGTACACATTCTTCATTGACATACTGTTGGACACGATTCGCGAAGAGATCGGCGCGTGTATCGAGAAAACCTACGATAATATCAGTGTACAGGAAGCGGCCAGACTTTTGTTCTTCGAGAAACCGCAACAGTTTAAGGATTTTGCGAACAAAAGAGAGTGGAAAGTGAACAGCGCTAACGTCTTAGAGTTCAGTGAACGCAAGAATAAAATCGAGAATCTGAATAAAATACCTGCAGAACAGTTGGCCGTACAGGCCATCGAATACGCGCGTGAATTAGAAATGATTGTTTAAATAACACTTGAAAACGATTTTTTCTGTTTTTTTCTACCAGTTTATTCAATAATAATTATTTAAATTTTAAGCGTTAAGCGTGTTCTCAAATATAGAAAATTAAAATGTTGTAAATTAAAAATGCGGTTTTTAACGTATTATCGCGTCATACTCGCGCGCGCGAGTATGGCGAAAATGGATGAATTTTTACCCCCAAATTCACTTTAC
>JAQIVF010002604.1:0-10723 GCA_034698365.1 Steganacarus magnus | reverse complement strand
AATTAAACTAAAAATATTGTTATAAAAAATTTCTTAAAAGTAAAATTTTATCACCAAAAAAGCCTCCTATCTTAAAATTTTTTCATCAAAAAAAGCCTATCATAAAATTTTTTCACCAAAAAAAGCCTCCTATCTTAAAATTTTTTCACCAAAAAGACTCCTGTCTACATCCCGACAAACAGACAGACATCCCAAATCCAATAGCTCATTGATAAAATCAAAGTGAGCTAAAAATGCGAAGTATAATCCAAAATTTTCATAAATTTGCGTTCTGAAAAAGCCGGACTCTTGAAAAATTATTATTTAAAACTGACAAAACTGGGTTTTAAAAATTTTTATTGACCAAATAACCCGAATTTCGTCTTAAAAGTTGTTAAAACACAACAAATTTTAAAAATTTATAAAACCAGTAAACTTGGACACTAATTATAATAGTGTAAAAAGTTTTATAGGAATAAATAGAAATTTTCAGGATATTAAGGAAATTTTACAGAATGTTTAGAAGAATTTTGCATAAAAAAATCCCTTTGTTATGATAATACTACAATAATCAAACCATAACTACAGACGTACGGAACAAAATCCAATAATGACTTCTCTAAAGTGAGATAATAAAAATTTTTAAATGTTTTTAATTCCTTTTATCATTATTGTTGTAAAATATTGCTTAACCCAACTAAAAATAGTTACTCAGGAAGTACTGATTGAAATATTGATTAAATGTTTTTTAAGCTTAATGTTAAATGAACTTTTTTCTTAATTTTTTAAATTCTCAAGAATTACTATCTGATTAGTTTAAATTAATTATAAAGTCGTATAACGAAGGTAACGCTAAATTGGCAGTCAGTCTATATTCCAAAGGGACTCGTAAACCTTCTTTAGACTAATAAATATTTCATATAATTTTTCATTGCTTTTCTTATCTTAACATAAACATTATCAAATTCGTTAGAGTATGTTTTATGATAAGATCACTCCCTCTTTAATATCGCAATATTTCTAAATATAAACTTTGCGGAAAGTAAAATCTTCAACGATCCCAAAACGCAAAGCGCTTCTATCCATGGAATCCCAAACTCATCAAAATGTTTCTGTAGATCACATAAAAACTCCAATCTGAACCTTCAGTAATAATCAAGTCAACGGTCAGATAACAGTTGAAATTTATATGAACCATAAGGATTGCTTGAATAGAAAAAGGCAAGCATACCGAACAGTTACTGTACTTCACCATGACTTTTCACTATTTAGATATTACCGATTAGCGAATACATCTCGTGGGATAATATTTTTAAATTAACCAAACAAACAAAACACAAAACAAATTTTGAGTTAAATTAAACGAGTTCAACACTTAAAATAACAACAAAAAATTGTTAAAATCACTTGACAATAAAATTGTTTTTACAGTTCATTTTATTTAATTGATTGCGCGAAACGTGAGTCGCATTTTAAACGCCATTATTGAGTGATATCACGATCGGCGCACAACACCCAACATTTTCCGACTTTCTTCGATACTAATCTCATTATACATACTTTCTCTCTTATCCGAGAATTTATTAGATTAGTCTAGTTGGCTATTTTTTCTATTTGCAAAAGCAAATTAAATGAGCCAAACGGGCCAATAGATAATTTGTTTAAATATTATTATCACAATCAATAGGCATCAAACACTGGATTTTAGGATAAAATAAAATGCTTATTAATCTGCGAAATTAATTAAACACTAAGTAAAGAAAAAGTAATTCATTCCAAGATTAAATTAATTGACCTCATATACCGATAAGTAATAGATTAAAATCAATAACAGATGCAATTAAGAACGAGTTTGAAGTTTGTTTGTGTTTGACTATATTTTTTCTTTACGTTGAACTAATACGTTAAAAATAAAATGATTTTGTTTGGCCATTAACGAGAAAGATAGAACTTTTTGAATTCTAGTCCAATTAAATCACTGAAAGAATCAGGTTTCTAAGGATTTTAAGTGATAATATAATACTTTGGCAAAAAAACTTATCCAATACGGTTTTATACGACAATTATTTAATTATCAAAATTTATGAGTGTAATTAAAATCAAGAACTACGCCCTCCTTTGTTAATTATGAAAATGTAAAGTTCTAGTTTGTACCTTAAAAATCGAAAGTGTGTTACAGTAATCCAGTGTAGATTTTTTAGACAAAGAGCACTTAATAAAATTTCGAATTCTTTTATTTTTTGAAAATTTTAATAAAGTACGTAAAATTGAATCGGAGTGATATCGGTATAAGGGATTATTTATTAGAATCAATGATATTTAATAAGTCTGAAAAATTATAAAATGCGTTGTTAAACTCAAAAAAGCGAGAGAGAAAAACACTGCACGATATATCACTTAACAAAAAAGCAACAAAAAAACTATCATTTATTTTAATTAAATGCGTGGAGTGATAAAAATAGGTTTTTATAAATCGATTGCGTCAAAATGCTAATATAGTGATAATGTTATTTCTAAGTCGATAGATTTATTTTTTTATATTAAGAGTAGTACTTCATAATATTTTTTCTGTTCATAATATAGAAATATAGCGCACACACAACCCAAATATTTAATATCCTAAGATTATTTTCCACTTTAAGCGAGATTAGGGTTTTAATATAAATACATCAATATTGATTTTAGTTGATGGTCACCGAATAAACCCCGTGTCGTGTCAACACAAATAAAAAGTATATAAACGAACCAAAGATTTCTCGAAAAACTTTGGACAAACTTTTAAAAACAGAACACACGGTATAAAATATTTAAGCTTTGAGGCTGGATTTTCTGGAAAAAAAAGAGTACACATAAATCAAATGTTTTATGGGAAAATCCTATTTTTAGATTTTTTGTCATTTTTAAACTGTATTAAAGTCTAACATTTATTTTCTTTTTTTTTAATTTTTTTTAAACTCATAAAAACATTTAAAAAATTCTTTTTAATATGATAGAGTGGTGTTCAAATTAAAATTATTGATTCGAAAATACTCTCTATAATTTGTTTATATGTATGTGAATACACACGAAATAAAAGAATTTTTTTGATTTTTTTTCAAGTCAATAATAATTACAAGTAAAATTTTAAATTGAAATCTTTAAACCAAATTAAGGTTTAATTTTATTTCCATCAAAGCTAATTTGCGATGATTGCCAATGAATGTATTATAACTGAGATAACAAAATGGTTTAAATTCTGTTTATACTTAAGGCATACGTATTGAGTTAATCGATGATTCCTTCTGTTCTAACCTCTAGAATGATAAGAAATCACTGTAATGAGAACTAAAGGAGAAAACAAACAAGAGTTTTCATCCAATTTTTTTTTACACAGGTTTCTTATAATAATTTTTATTTGTTGACATTAATCGTTTTATTTCCGTTTTATGATCTTTAAATTAAAAAACACTTGCATTATTTAAATTTTTAAATGCTTTTTTTTATATCACTACGTTTTGAATTGAAATTTCTAGTCGAAACTCATAAAATAGCAATTTATAATTGATTATATTAAAGGTGTATAAACAGAAAACACACTCCAGTGCTCATTGATTATCAATTCTTGAATAAGAAAATCATAGAAAATAGTTTTTTTTTCATTAAAACAGCATTAGTTCAGTTTAGCATTTTTTAGCCACAACTCAGCCATAAATAAAATGCGCACATGTTTTTAAACTTGAGAAAAGTATTTTATTTTCCCACACTTTGTATTATAAATGCATTTTGCGGGCTTATCTAAATGAATAATGCGAACAAATAAATGTTTATTTATATCTTATAATGGCTCACAATTAGCATTAGTTATTCAAAAAAACTTTCTCTCTCTCTCTCTCTCTCTCTCTCTCTCTCTCTCTCTCTCTCTCTTCTTATTTTTAAAGAAAAAAGTATACATTATTGAAAACCAAAACTTATAATATAAACTCTTATATGCCATTTTCTAGAATTTATATTTCAATTCTTTAGAGCATAAATGAGAATAAGAGACACTAATGTGTATTAAGAGTAGAAGAGAGGAGTAGAGAAATAATGTAATACACTATCAGAAAAATATACTACTCTTTATAGTATCGAAGAAGAAGAAACACGTAATACATATTTGCTATATTTATGACACTAATGAGTGCAGAATATGATATGAAAAGTAAATGTAAATGTTATATAAGCGCATAAATTCTGGGTTCTTCTCTCTTATTCTGATATATAAGCATTTAAATATAAATGACCACTAAATTAATACGATAAGGAATAATAAAGACATTAATTCCGTATAAGTAATTAAATTATTATTCACTATACCCTAATTAATGCAAATGAAGTCTAAAAGTCTTATATAGCTTAGAACAATATTCTAAATATAGTATTATTAAACTCGTATAGTATAACTATCATCATATTTTGCGCATAATTACCTGTTCACTACGCCTAATCATTTATTATCATTTTAATGAACATGTTTACTAAATGAACATTTATAAGAAAACGAATTTATTACGAAAATAATTTCATCTTCTTTTATTTTTTTTGTTCGCTGTTTTCATTATTTTTATTGTTCGCCATACTTAAATACTTTATTCAAATATTAATTACTTGTTAATTATAAAGTAACTTTTATTAATAATAAATTTTTAATTTTTTTGCTACAATTGGGAAGAAAACCCCAAACCCCGATACACTGTGATTACACGTACTTGGAAAGCACTGCTTTTCAATACAAGTTTAATGAAACATATATTGTAGAAAAATGGCCGAAAGGGTATTTTGTTAATTTAATAAATATGGTATGCATTGAATTGCCTGTGGGATACATAAAATGGGATTCTCGATGGACGTTACAGTAGTTCCGGTTTCCTATGAATCTCTGTTCACATTTTTGCTAACAATCGCGGCGTTCTGTCGCTTCAACACCACTCGTTCAACGATGATGAGTACCAGAGTATTGTATTGTGGTATAACATAAATTTTGTTATATTATGGAATAGCAGGCATTAGTGACACGAACATAACCCGAATTGGACTCCGCTGTAGGCTATGTATATGTCATTCGTCTATACTGACAAAGATAAATCGAATAATTGAATGGAGGCATAAATAGAGAGATACTTCGCGATGAGGTGCACTTATATTAGATTATTATCAGTCTATGTTTCACTGTTTGTCTAGTGTACAAACTAATATTTATAATTGCTTGGATTAAAACTTATCCCTAGTTGTATTAAAGAGGATAAAATATATGGATAGTGTGTGCCAGAATCGCACATACCGTATGCAACATCGCAATCTCGAGTTCATCGATTGGCAACATATCACTTCTATTTAATCAAATTCTTATAGATGTTTGCGCTCCACATGCGCGTCCAATGCCACTAAAAACTTACCTGAAAAACTTCGAGCAAACAAAGTATATCGGATTTAGGATTCTCTTCAAACAGCACTTGTATTTTTATTCTTATATATTTTGCTGCCAATAAAATACTTTTAAACTAACGAACACTGTTATGACGTTTAATTCTTATTAAGTTAGTTTTTTCTGACGTTAATCGCTGGGATTATTCTTTTAGATTTTGCATTAAAGCCCTCTTCATAGTTACGAAAGTTGTTTATATATCACACAATTTTCTTTTACTTAACAAATCGATAAAACGATGTAATGTTTAACCAAGACTGGGTTTTACCGCATAGCCCTTTAAAAACTCAAAAAAGTCTTAATTTTTTAAATGATTTGAAATTGCTTTGTTCTAATGAAAAACTTAAGATTTCATAAATAAAAAAATCTAGAATACTTGGAAAAATTATCTTTTTATTGAAATTTTTTTAAAATAAAAAGATTTTTTTTGTATTCACATTTACTACAATCAATTTACTATAAATTTAAGCTCTTACTTAGAAATGATTTTTAGAAAACCAACAGACTTATTCTAAACCGATTACAGGTGGATTAAATTATAACATTTCCCCCTTAAGATTAAAAAATCATTTTTTTAGTAAATAAATTTTATTGGATATGATGCGACATTTGCAATCCAGTTATTAAAAATATAAATCTCGCAAAAACTCGCGATTTGTTTAAGTTTATGATATTCCAAAAATACAAATCGTAAAGTATTATATCGAACATAGAGTTAAATAAAATTCAATATTGCTTTAAATTTTAATTGTTGAGAAAATTTATGATTATCTAGCGATATTTATATAATATATAAATATCATATAATGCGGAGTATAAGATAAATTCTTGACATCCATTATACCTCTATAACAATAAAAATGATGTTAATATAGTGATGCATAACATTTTAATACTGGCATAAAATTAATAACATCTTACATATAAGCAAATAGAAATAGCAGTAATATCATCAGGCAATGAGAGCATAACATAATCCGTCGCACTTTTCCTATTGTTGTTTTACAATTTTATTGTACCCTTTTATTCTTATTCGTAGTCATTACAATCAAAGTTAGTGAGAATGACATTATTTTGCACAATAACATGGATAGCAAAGATTTCATCAATCAGACTCTCTCTCTCACACACACATACACACACTTCTGGCTCAGTCACACACAGTTACACTCTCTCTCCTCTTAGAGTTACTCTCGCTCTCATATCTTTGTCGAATGTCTCAGTTTGTCTGTTTCTTGTTTTTTCCTATTTATTCTGTTTTTTTATTTGGTTATCTATTGTGGAACTGTTGTGTGCACATAGTATGTATTGATGTCCCTCCGGTATCACAGCAACGACCACTCATTAATCATTTACATATTATTAAATGTGGTCAAAGGCATTCAATAACTTGGTTTATTAAACACTCCGCTAAACAAGGAATTCTCTTACCATTTAATGAAATTTTACATTCAATATACCTATGATGCTAATTTTATTGGCTAACATTAGTTAGCAAAGTACTCACATTTACATATTAGTGATATAACGTTATTCCTATAAAAAAAAGTTAAATAGAAAAGTTTGTAAAAAGGAAATAACGAAAAATCGAAAATAATAATAATACGGGCGTTAAAACAAATAGCAGAAAAGTTAAGTTTGGATAGAAAATCTATTTTTGCATTCGATTCGGACATCGGTAGCGTTGGTAGCGTTGATACGGCAATGGCTTAATATAGCAGCTCAATATGTCTGTCCTGTGTTAGTATTGGCAAGTTATTGAAGCAGCACACCATCTGCCACCAAATGCCAGATTGAACAACTGCGCTAATGCTCTATCGTATAGCTATTGTTTTGCCTGTAAATCCAGATATGATCAATTCTTGAGCGAAATCAATGAAGACCCTATATCACACTGGGTTACCATAAGTTCAAATTTATTCTGTTTGAGTCGCAGCTGCGCTTCAAACTATTTAACTAAGTTTACTTAAATATTGAATATATAAAAGTATGCATTACGCATATTAAATTCACTATCATTTGCTATTTTATTTTTACGAAAATTGTGAAATCATAGCAAACACGATAATATGTAACGGAATATTATCCGAATGTTGTTCGCAGTAGAGGTTGAAAACGGGTCCCGTGGGAAGCGGGAGGGAGTGGGATTAAGTACAAAACACGCGGGATGGGAGGGAATGGGATTAGACTAAAAATTTGCGGGATGGGCGGGATTCCCGCAAATTCCCATGAAGTTGAAAATTCCCGCATTTCTACAAAATTTAAAAAATAATCGCTTAAATCCGGTGAGTTTTCATGACCCCACAAAATTTTGACTGGTTTATTAGATATAATTTATTCAAAATAACTATATTTGTTTCAATTAATATACCACGTGAAATACCTATATCTTAAGTTAGATTTTCAAAAGAAAATTTTTAATATTTTATACTTCTCATTGAACTTTGTATACAAAATTAGCATTTTTACGGGAATTGTGGGCGGGAGCGGCGGGAAAGGTAATTTTGCCTCAGCTGGAGGGACCCAATGGAATTGAAAATTTTTACTACGGGCGGGAGTGGGAGTGTAAATATGAATATTTTTCAACCTCTAAGAGAGAGCTCTTACGAAAGCTATCGATTTAATTGTGTTTAAATCATCAACTGTCTCAAAGTAAGAATAATTTATTAAACTATATTAAGACAGTTTCGTTATGGATATATTTAAGAAATTCATATATTAACGCGTTTGACAGTGGATTTCAATCATTGGAAAACTTAGTTAGCAATTGTTCAGATAAAAAGTGTGAAACTATTTCATTACTGAGAAATTGCGTTAATTTAAAGCAATCAGTATTTAAGAGTCACACATATCATATCAAACAAATTCACTTTAAAGATATCGATATATATTTGGCACAATTAAAATTGATTGACAAATACAGCGTTAGTTGTAGTGATAAACAAAACTCCACAACAATTGTGCGACTTTTGGAAAAATTGCCGAAAATTTGTTTGGTTTCGAAACCCGCTTTAGTATGAACGACGTTTAATACCGTTAAAATGATTAATTTTTTCACGGAAGTTGCACTTCTGTAAGAAAATTCAAGCTTTTATTCAAGATTTTGTCAAAATTTTGGAATATTACACGAAATTATTTAAACATACATTTATGGTAATAAATATATATGTTATATGTAGGCACTCTATTTTTATGCGACTAAAATTGTTGTAGTGAAAATATATTTTTAAAAAACGTAAATACTTTATTAAAGTATTTAAGATTAAATAAAATTATTTACGGAAAACTACTAAATTCGGGATTTTTTCCTTCAAATATACGTATTTTCGGATAAATTTCGGGAACTCCAAAATTACCCATATTTTCGGGAAAATCGGGAAATTAAATCTTACTTTATTAAATTTTTTTGTTGTAACTGGTCTAGAAATATTTAATTCCCGAAAATATCTCTTAAAGCAGTGTCGGGAGTTTCCCGAAAAATTGAATCCCTAACTATTATGGTGTGTGATTCAATCAGAGAGAAATATTTCAAACCTGCAAACAAGAAACAAGTTTCGTCATAGAAAATTAAATTATATTGAAATTATTGTTTGCATTGCGAAATACTCCCTCTGTTTTCAAATATTTTCCTCTAATATTTAAGAGATACGTAAAATTATTTTTTAAAAAGCGGTTCATTAAGGTGTATGAAGTTTAGTCAATTATTTTCTCGCAATCAATCATCTATGGATAGTTTTTTTCATAAATATTAAATGATTGATAAAGCATTTCTATTAGACAATAGTTACAATCAGCTCCAAACATCTCCGGTTTGGGTCGGATCTCTAGATTCTCAAAACTTTAGCGGTCAAATCTAATATGATTTAAATGAGAATTTTTCTTATCTCGAATTTTTGTTTGTGGCTTTTTCCTATTTTTTAAGGGTCAAAACCTCCCCTTGTGTCTAACAATGTTTTGGACTAATCAATCATTGATGAAATATTCAGAAATGATTGCATCAGTATTTCTGTGATGCACTGCTCGCTATATAAGTGAATACCATTCACACTTTATATAAGTAGAGTTTCATCAAATAATGATAACTAAACTTTTTGAGTTTTAAATTAAATTTTTTTATTAGTTTTTTGCAATGTTTTCAATAGTAAAGTATAGTAGAGATAGTTTTGATAGATTTGTGATGATTTGTGCGAAGAAATATTAAGTTATTTGCCATTACGTGTTTGTTTCAATTATCAATGCGTTTCAAAACAATGGAAATATTTAGTGTTCAATAAACTAACAAAAGTAATATTGTTGGATCAAATATATTTGTCGTGTCAAACTTTTATCAAATCTTCAATTATATTGAAAAGTTATTTAAGAAGTAAACCTTTCTATTTAGTTATTACTCATTTAGAGTTTGAATATGCGGTGAAAAAGTGTGTTAACATTAATAATACTATAATGATAGGCCATATTCTTGTAAACGATAAAGTAATTAACATAATTATTAATAGATGCAAACATTTAAAGTATTTTACTATTAATGATTATAATTTTTGGAACTCAGACAACTGTTTGAAACAATTTGGAGAGATATATATCGCAAATCTCGATTCATTTAAATCACAAAATCTGTTTCAGAGTCTAACAGCGAGTTACAACATATGGCAAATTTCTTTTAAACTAATGTCGCCTTACATGCCTAATCTGAAGCCATTGTCGCAATAATAAATTACAAGTTTATGACGAAAAACATCAGTTTTGTCAAAATTTACCGCAAATAAGAGAATCAGTTAAACTTTATAATCAGTTAATCGACATAATCGATGGAGAATTTATAACATTGGCGAACAATTTTAGCCAACAATTAGAGCACTCAAGCGGTAGAATTTCGAGAACAATGGATTTTGATGTCATAAAACCTTGGGATCATTCGACACGTAAAAGGATATCAAACGCGTAAACAAAAAAGCAATTTTAAAGAAACACATAATTGTAATGATTTGCTAAAACTAATAGTCATTTATTGTGTTCGACTAAAAGCACTGAAAATTGCGAATTTAAAGCAATCAAATATTAACGCGTTTGACAGTGGATTTCAATCATTGGAAAAGTTAGTTAGCAATTGTTCAGATAAAAAATGTGAAACTATTCATTATTGAGAAATTGCGTGAATTTAAAGCAATTAGTATTTAAGAGTCACACATATCATATCAAACAAATTCATTTTAAAGATATCGATATTAGAGCTGGGAGCGGATGAGAAAAATTGCTATCCGCATCCATCCGCAAAAATTTCAATACATTGCTAACCGACCC
>JAQIVF010002603.1:0-10724 GCA_034698365.1 Steganacarus magnus | reverse complement strand
AAAATTATTCTACAAAAATAAACTTTTCAAAAATTGTATTATTTTTGATCTATTTATGTTTTAACAAATAAAACTAGGTTTTAAAAAAAATTATTAACCAAATAACACGAAATTCGTTTTAAAATTTATATTTCGAAATAAAACATAACAAATTTTAAAAGTTAATAAAACCAGTAAACTTCAGGCACTACTTGTACCGTATATAATGGTATGTAATTTCATTTAACTAATATATGATTTTCGTGAGCAAAATAATAGGTAAAAATACAAAAAACACAAAACAAAACTAAAACTAAGTTAAAGATCTTTCGATTTTGAATTAACAGAAAATCTTGTGCCTATTTATACTCGATAAGTAATGCAACAAATTTTCTTTGTGTGACCGAATGAATGTCATTGATATTTTCTTTTATCATGTTTTGCGGTTTCTTAACTTCTTTTATTACATTGTGTGCATTATTAATGTGATGCTAAGTTTGCTGTGAAGTCGATATAATCTTATATATTATTTATTTTTCTATAAATGCAATATTAATATCTCCTGTTTTCACAATAATCCTCGTCTAAAAGCCATTATATGCGAAACTATTCCCTATCAAGCAATTTTTTTCTTTACCAAACAACAAGATTTGTATTACTATCTTCTCTTTTACTTCGAGACTAACATAGATTAATAATCATTTAACATATTTTCTTCTTATCATAACCAGAGATCGGATTATTTGGGTTAAAAATTTCAAAATTAGGGTAGGGTAATAGGGATAAAAAAGTATCACAATTAGGCTCAAAATTAGGGTCACAATTAGGGTCACAATTAGGGTCACAATTTGGGTCACAATTTGGGTCACAATTTGGGTCACAATTTGGGTCACAATTAGGGTCACAATTAGGGTCACAATTAGGGTCACAATTAGGGTCACAATTAGGGTCAAAAACTTTGCATTACTAACTAAAACTCTTCGAATTAAAACTACAATTTTTTTTACTTGGGACTAATAAAATCTTCATTTTTATTTTTTTCAATTGAATTTTTCTCATTTTTAACCTAATCAACGCCCACTTTCAAAACTCCACGAATTTGAATGACATTTTTTGAATTTTAATAGTTTTAAAATATTTTTAGTCATAAAATATTTTCAATTTGATAATACTGCATATTTACTTTCAAATAAAAAATATTTTCTAATTTTTCTAGCAGTGTAATCGAAAATATTTATCTAATTGTTATGATTAGGTTTATTTAGGGCTAAATATGCAAATTATGGGAAATTATGGCTCATACCTACATTAGGGCAAATTAGGGTAAATTAGAGTAAATTAGGGTTGACCCTAATAATCCGATCTCTGGTGATAATTATGGGTAAACGAAAGTTTACAGACAATAATTTAATGCTATAATGGATAAAAACCAACTTTGCATATTAATTATTGAGAAACATTTTTTTCGATATTAAAATGTGCTGATAATAGTAAACATTAGTTAAGAACGTTTTGAATCACTTAACGTGTTTCGCAATAATTAATATGGAAAAGTCTGGAAATGTTACGTTACGTGTTACTAAAACACAACATTTAAATCACAATTATTTGAGCTTTTATGGTATTATAAAAAATAAAAATTGTTGCATAAATGCAGAATTTGAGCTTTTATGGTATTATAAAAAATAAAAATTGTTGCATAAATGCAGAATTAATACTGTAGTTTCAAACTAAATATTTTTCTGATTTTAATGAACAAAAAAATTGATATATTTGGATAAAAGTTATAATTAGCGCTATTTCTGACCAAATTATAAAATAAAGGTTAATTAGGACAACATTTACTTATTACTACTGTCCGAATTAATAAGTTATCTGAACAATTAGGGTAAACGCTAAAAAACGTATCTCTTATTATTATTAATAGAGAAGTTTTTAAATTTTGAAACAAAAAATAGTGCATATTTTAAATGACATTAAAAGATATTTACGTTAAAATTGTTGCTCATATAACAATAGATAAATGGATTGAGAAATGTATGCGCCATCGAGAGCCAGTGGCAGATGAAGTATGTGCCAATATATAGATATTTATGTGCCTTACTTTTCGGTACCCGAAGGTCCTGATTCAGCCATACAATTAATTCGAACACTTGTATCGGTAACCAACAGATGAGAAATACGGACACTAATGTCAGCAACATTTTCACAACCTATAAATGTTGATTATGTTAACAAAATTTTTGCATTTAAGCTTTGTATCATTTCTAGATTTTAATTTTACTTAATTTTAACATTTTAAGAATTTATTGATATCAAAAAACTATTTAAACGAAGTTTGATTTTAATTAAATTTGAAAATATATCCTAAAATTAAATTAAATACATGCAAAAGTTTAAATTTTATGATTTAATTGAATGCATCGATTAATTAGATCAATTTAAATCTATTACTTAATCCTTCGAGTATTGTTAAATCTACTTCTGTGGAATATTACTCCAAACCTTAACGACTATAAAGTATAAAATTTAATTCTGACTGAATATAAGTCTAGCCTACGTTAAAATGTCATAAATATCATATTATAATAGTGCTATTAAATTACAAACTTAGTTTTTTGATTAAATTTTCGAAATTCCTTAAACCCAAAAAAACTATAAAATTTTATTAAAAATTTTTAGTTCAAAAATGTATTTTGCAATTTTACTTTTTTCCTTAAAAAAATCAAACCTAAACGTAAGCTGCTTAATGTTATTTCCAGAAAAATGATTTAACATAAAAATATATCTTTCTATCAGTATCATTGAAATCGTGATTTATATCGATTTTGAAAGATTAGTAAAGTAAGCAATAGTCAAATCATTTCGTGTAACGAAGCAGATCATTGCTAAAAGTAGATAGAACTTGATTTCTAAGTTTGACAATATTGATCTTAAGTGGTTATTTTTGGAATTATTTTTTCTTGAAATTATTTTGCAATAGATTTATAAACCGGACTTCGGAGTTACGCTTAACTTGAATGAGATCGTTATTAAATTTAATATTTTGACAAACATATTACTAGAAAAATCATAGTAAACATTCACTAACAACATGTTTTAATGAGAAAGTTGATTAAAAAATGAAGATCAGAGATCACTCGCTCTCTACCTTACTCTCTGACACACATACACTTGCTGTCACTTTCTCATTACTCTTTTGGTGCGCCACTATTAGTTGAAAAAGATTGTGATAAACACTTAATAATAAAGTGTGCACAACCTATTAATCAATAATACCTTAATCTTTATTCTATGGTGCGCTCTATCCCTGCTCTTATGAGCCTCTCCTGGCTGTATATGTCTGAACGTCTTAATACCAATTGATCCGTACAAAAACGTTAAAGCGGTGAACGGTATGATAAATGAAACGAAGAAAAGAACAGCTGTATATATCATGCCACTTATTTCTCCCTCCCATTCTTCTCTGCAGTCGCAATAGTCTTCAAGCTCTTCAATTTGAAAAGAGACCGCTCGAGCGATACGAACCATAGGCGACGCTATCAACACTGACAGCACCCATATTGTGCAGATAATGTACAAAGTATGAGATTCACACCACCAACAGTATTTCAGTGGATAGACAATGGCGATGTACCTGTTCATGTAAATCATAAAAACAAATTACGAATTGTTTATATATTTTTCATTCTGTTTTTTTGCGAATTATATAATAACTTTAATGCATATTACTTTTATTCAGTGCTATTCTAAGAAGAAAATTTCATAAAAATTTTTGTTGCTTGTCTGTTAGAAATGATCGATTTGTCCATTAACAATGAGGCTGTGTTCGTGACACAAGTTTTTTGTTCAAAAAAAATTTAAAACTTTTTTAATTTTAAAACTATTTTATTGGAAACACGTGAAAATGCAGACACAATTTGCATTCACTTCAATTAACAGTAATACACATTAATTCAATATATTTAGGCATATTTTTGCTTTTTCTGATTTCTCAATTTTTAATACTAATCTCTTTCCTATTCCCAGTGTCGTCACACTAACAACTGCTCTCGTTTAAGAACTTGGCTCGAAGATATATTCACATAATGCGTCAATTCTTTTAAACACATTTCTATGATTGCTTTTTTTTATTTCACAATTGTTGTTTACTACCGTGAAAAGCATTTTTAGAAACAAATAAAATTGTTTATACTGTAGCGTGAAATGTTTAAAGTAGGATTGCTTTGAGAATAGCAATAATAAAATGGCAATTAACAGAATTTGATAAATAAATCCAAAATAGTTTAAACAGATATTTCCAAATTGTTTTGGGAACAGATGATTTTATTTTACTTATTCACGAATTTTGGCTCTTCATTCACTAAATCACTAATAAATTACAATCTAAAAAACCGACTGTATATGACATAAGCAATATGAATAAATACATTTACTAAAAGTTAAGCGATAAATATATTCACTATCTATTTAAACAAAAAAAATGAGTGCAGAAAATGAAAAAAGTGTGACACCTAAATGGCTAGCAAAACATTTGTGTGCCCTTAATGTTAGCACTTACGCTAACAAATGGCCAACATTTATAACGTATATGCATAAAACTGCATAGACTTGCAATATTATTAAACAGCCGCTGCATTGAAATAAATTACACGTTGAAAAAGAATAAAAAATATTACATTGTTGTGTTTACATAAATTCAATGAAACAGATATTGCGTCGGAAATTGTGAGTATGTATGTGTAACAGTATGTGTAGAGAGAGTTATCAAACAAATTACGATTCAAAACAGAATCTACTATAGGATGCAAAAAACAGAAATATACATTTATATATTTGTTTAACACTAACTCGGATGGAAAACTAATTTTAACTTTTCGTATTAGATTGCCTCCAAGCGTTAAATCAACTGTCACTGAACAGTATTTCTATCACAAATTATTAGATTTTTTTTCTTTGTTTTTTTCGCTGTAAATTAACTTTTTAACGCTAAACTTTTTGTATTTCATTTTAAATAATCGTCAATAATAAAATTTTATAAACTTATTGCGATTTATATTATCATCATTTAGTTTATTTAATTAACTCTAATGTAGAATTATAGTAATGTTTTAAGTAGGAGAGTATAAAAAATACATCTATACTATTTTATTAGTTAATAGTTAATTTTGTTATTCTCTAATTGAAAATAACTTTAAATAACTTCAAAATTAAAATTTTTAAATAAATTAATATACCATAGAAGTTGCGTAAAATTTTATATCCTTAATAATAAAAGTAGTAGACTACAAATCATTACGAAACAATTGTCTTTACGTTTTTGTAGGGTTCAAGCTCAGCGTTTTGTCTTTAAAATTAAAAAATAGGAAATTTCTAAAACTGAGTAATTGCAAAAAATTAACCTTTCAATAATCTACCTCTTATTTTAGATTAAATTTAACTTAGAAAAATGAACTCAAAGAATTAAATTATATTGAATTTGACATAATTTTTGTAATTTTTTTCGAATCTTTAAAGGTGGAGTCCAATACCAAGTAGAGTCTTAAAGCAAAGACCTGAAAGACTAGGGCCTTGCCATATACACTCCCGCAGATTCCATTGAAGAGTTAAAATTTGAAATTTTAATGCTTTTAATGGTTTTTTGTTGATTTTAGTTTTGCAAAAATTTTATTCATTTAGATATTAAATAATTATGTTAAATAAGCCAAGTATATGCAAAAAATGAATTGCAAGGATTTGCATATACAAGTTTTGTCATTTAAAATAAATTTTGTTTCTTAAAAAAGTTTCTAATCGGATGCACATTTTCTCTCAGGAATTTAAGTAGATTTCTATGAATAGGTTTTAAATTATGTCTGCTAAAACTTCACACATTGAATTGGCAAAGATCTGAACGAAAAACTAAAAAACAAAAAAAAGTAATAAATAGTTATGAGTTTTGCATGAAAATCAAAATAAAATATAATTTACCAATTCTGCGAATTTCTATTGCATGCCTAAAGGTCAAAGCTAAAGATGGAAAATATGAATTTTTCGTTTTCACTAAAAATTTTTCATTTCCATGGGCTAAGTTATATAAAACCTAATTTCAGTATCCCTAGAATCATTCTTGAGGCCACAAAACAAATAAAAAAATTTAAATTTTGAACTGATCTGAAGCATCAAAATTTATTTCATATATAAAATTCAATGTTTTTTAATTCATTAAATCTAAAATTATACTGAAAGTGACACCGAAATCATCAATTGTAAAAATTAATAATCCTAGTTATTATACTTTTATTATTGCTTATGACACGTGAATACAATAAATAATTCGTTTGAAAAGATTTTAATGAAAGTTAAAAAAATTAATGTAGAAGGAAACCTGCATAATCATTCAGAATTATATTTTGTCATAAAAAGGCTGCATTAATAAAAAACAAAATTGAAACTATAATTAAAGATATAGATATTCCGACGACTTGGGTTAAGCTTTAATATTATTACAATATAATACAAACATTAGTAAGAATAGACTTTAAAGTGTATGAAATTTTTAATTATTTTATAAAAATAATAAATATGTTATAATTGGTTTTTAACAATTAATACTTAAATAGTTAACTTTTTATTGATTTAAATCGGAGATATTTTAGCATTAAATTGGCTAAAATAACTTTTGGTTCGGTTCAATATAATAGCAAACCTACCGTAGCTTTGCATTCACCAATAATTCATTTATATTGCATTTAATAAGTCATTTATGGTGATCTATAAATCTTCATTGTCTATAGGAATATGCGTAAGCAATAAAATTTGTTATTAAAAAAAATGATGAAGAAGAAGAAGATAAGACAAGCGAAAACACGTCTAACATAGCATAGGAGTTACAACAAAATAAACGAGAAAAAAATAGTAATAGAGAGGGCGAACGAAAAGAGAGAAGTAAATTATTGCAATCTATTTTTCATTCTTTAATTCCAGGATAAGAATCAGATGTATTGTTAGTTTGTATCAGTGATAAAACAACAACAACAACAAACTCACACAACAAAAATAACACAAGAATAATAAGTTTGAGATTGAAAGTTGCAAAGCGAAGCAAATCAAAAAGACACACAATTGGAGTTTTTTTTGGAAAATAAAAATAGTCAAATATTGATTCGTGATTTAAAAAGTGGAAAAAACTGTGCTGCTCTTCGATGTTTTTAAGTGCTTTAAATTACGAATTCTTATATTCTACTTCACACATACTTAATGTCAAGATTATATTTATAAAATATTATGATTGTCGAGGAACTGAATTAATTATGCGGAAATGTCAACTAATCTTATTGTCATCATTTAAATGAATTTTTTTTCTAATATTCGCATTACTATTGCTTTGAATAATGTATGGAGAATTTTATCAGTCTTCATATGAACTGAACAAAATTTTTTTTAGCTCACTTTCTTAAGAAAGGAGAGCTTATGGATTTGACACTGTCCGTCTGTTTGTCCATCTGTCTGTCTGTCTGTCTGTCTGTCTGTGTGTGTCCGCAGCCCTCTTAAGTCCAAGAAGTCTGCCACTTACAAGCTATATCTTTATACTTTGAACATATATGAGACAACTTTATAGTCTGATTAGTTATCTCATTATAAAATTACTATGAGTAACAATGAGCTAAAGTAACAATTATTAAAATTTTTTTTAACTTAATCCTAACAATATTTATGAAAGTGAGCTCTATATGAATGTGTCGTTCTTGTTTAAAATTAGATTAACTCACGTTAATCTTCATAAACTATTTATGTAAATAATGTTTAGAAAAATGCTATACAACACTGGCATTCTTTTAAGATAACTTATGTAATAATCTTCACTAATTAGTTCCTCAAAAAATTAAATAGAATTTTTATATCTTTTAATAGAAAATAATAATTAATAATAGTACCAAACATTTGATAGGAGTTTTAAGTAAGAAGCATAACGAGTAAGAAAAAATTCTTCACTTCTTTCAGCGAACGAATTTATATCGCGCTTTAATTAAAGCTTATTATTAATTTCCGAGACATTTAATCAGAAATTGCTTTTAAGGCGTAAAGTAAGAACTATTTTTTTATTATTTTTGATTAGTTGCCTCATTCGCTGACGTTATTACTTATTTTTATTATTTTTTCGCGCTCTCATATTAAATTTGGGTTTAAATTTATGCAAGTAGTAGTAGAGGTTTTCTTACAGTTTGCTTTATTAGATTACTCTATTAATAAAATTAAGTGCGTTCTATGATAGGCTTATTTTTGATAAACCATAATAAACAGAAATTATAATTTTTGCTGCTTTTCTGTTGAGTTTATAATTTATTTATAACAACAACAGGGAAAACGTTCACTAAAAATTTCTTAAATCTTTTTAATCAATAAATGTGTGATTTTTATTAACTTTACACAAAAATTAATTGGTAATATATTCTCACGTTCTATTTCTTGTCATATGTTCATTATTAGCTCGTAAAATTTAAGTGTAAAAGTTGGTTAAATTTTGAGATAATTTAATAAAATAAAATATCATATCATATCACAATTACTTATTTATATTTTGTCAAAAACCAATTATTTTAAACAAAAAAAAATCTATAAAAGAGAGAAAAGAAAAAGTTTACTAAAAACAAGGAGAGAATAGAAAAAAAAGAAAGCGCTGAGAGAGAGAGTGTGTGTGTGTGTGAGAGAGAGAGAGAGAGAGAGAGAGAGAGCACAGTAAAAAGGTTTTTTTATAGTCTCTATGATATTTGTTAAATATAGTTGTATAATACGGAATATAGTGTTGTGCCGATTTTAAAAAATACAATAGAAATCTAATAGATATTTAGATTTTTATTTCGATTTAATAAAATAAAATAAAATATTAACAAAAATTCATTTGAAAATAAAATCGAAATTCAATCGAATAAAGTTAAATAACTAAATAAGTATCAGAATAAAATAATTTTCACAAACAAATTTTACACAAAATCGAAATAAAATAAAATAAATTTTTATGTTTAGAACAAAACTAAAATTAAATACAAATATATTTATTTTTAGAATAATAGTTAATCGGTTACTCAGAGTATTGCATGATTAAAAAGTAATCATATTTGTTTCACCGGATGTAATCTGATATTACAAGTTATTAATGTTTTTGTTATAGAAGTCTAAATTATCTTGGAATAAAGAGAAAACTAAAATTATATTCAAATTTTAACATTTCACAAAATTAATCAAAAATGCAATAAATTAGAAAAAATTTTAAAAATTAAAATTGAAATAAAATGAAACATGTAAAAATTTTTTATGCTTGTAAAAATCGAAATATAAATAAAATATAAATTCAAAAACTTATTTCGGCACAACACTAACGTAACAATGCCTCATTTTATATTTAAATAAATTCAAATGAAACCTCATTCAGTTCGTGTCATTTGAATATGACAATGCACTAACAATACGTTTTAACTGCTTTGAAGTTATTGAAATATATGTTTAAGTTAAGTAAATTATTATTAACCTAATGTTATAGTTGTAATAAATAATTATTTAAAATGCGCAACACTAAAAAACCGTTATAATTGCACGAATAACAGCGTGGTTTTAGACACGAGTGTATATACTAGTGTTTTCGCTTTTTTTCTTAGTAAAAAAAATTAGCAAAAAATATTTTTACTTTTACTTTCGATTAAGCGAAAGTAAAATACAATCAAAATTGAAATTTTTCAAGAAAAAGTAAAATACAATAGAAATTAAAATTTCTATTAGAATAAAAAGTAAAATACAATCAAATTTTTAAAAAAACGTAAAGAAAAAGTAAAAGTGAAATAAAAAGTTATAAGTGAAAGTAAATTAAAATATTGAAAAATTAACATGAAAAGCGAAATTAAAAAGCAAAAGTAAATTAGCGAAAATCTATTTTACTTTTACTTAAAGAAAAGTAAAATAGATATCGCTTTCAAGGACAGAAGTAAAATACAATCGAAATTAAAAAAATAACAGAAAGAAAAAGTAAAAGAAAAGTAAAATTAAAAAGTGGAAGTAAAATAACACTAGTATATACTGTAGTTTTGTAGAAATAAATTGCGGTATCCTTTGAGTCTGAGTAATGAGTAAGAGATATGACAGTATTTATTATTTATGTTTCTTGACTGCAAATAAATCCGGAAAACTAATTTTTTATAAGATTTGTTGTGCAAAAAAGCAAATATTATAATTTTATAAAACCTACAAGAAATGTTACAAAAACAAGACCGGAACGTTAATAATAGAGCACACTATCTTAGAGAAAAATTTAAAATTTTATTGTTAGGATCGTGTAAGAAGCGTTTTGATCATTGTTACTTTAGCTCATTGTTACTCATAATCAGAGCTGCGATTTAGAGATTTTCCCAAATTTCACCATAACCACCAAAAAAGGAATATTTTTGTTATAAGTTATAACCACCAAATTTTTAAATTAGGCACTTTTGTAACCAAATAGTATTTATCCAAACTTAAAAAGCTATAGTTTCATACAATTAACAAAAAAAAATAATTTTTTAACTTAACATATTTTTAGTAAATATTTAATTAAATTCAAAATCGGCGTTCTTTGTGACACTCAATTAGTATGTAACAAAGAACGCCGAAAAGCAGTGCGATTCACTTTGTGTCTGCAGTTACGTTTGCTATATAATGAGTAAGTGTCGGAATTTTCGGTCAGAAAAATGTTAAATTTCGGTCGGTTTTCGGTTGAAATTATAGTGGAATTTCGG